>CAKAOH010039362.1:93945-163589 GCA_916701665.1 Sebastiscus tertius | reverse complement strand
ATATATATATATATATATATATGTATGTATGTATGTAGGTATGTATGTATGTATGTATGTATCTATACATATATATATCTATATATGTATAGATATATATGTGTGTGTGTGTGTATACATGCATGTATATACATGCATGTATACTGTATATACAGTATATATCCTCGATGCATCCTGATAAAAGCAAACACACAACATATATCACCATAGATACATAACAGAACATTAAAGATATAATCAAACATAAGAAGAAAATGATACATAAATGAAACATTACCCTCTGTGATTAGCTCTGTACTCACTGCAGCCAAGCAGCCTTTCTCCATCTCTGGTGTACTGATTGTTTACATCACTGCATGGTGAAATAATGCAAGCAGCAAAACATTTTCAGAGTGAAAGGTCAGTCCCACCCTCTCTAACCAGATGGCCGGACTTTAGAGAGCCTCACAATTTTATATGTCAATCAATCAGATTTAATTCAATGGTTCAAAGGGTCAGTGCATCACCAGAAGTGAATATTTTTCACCCTGTTTCTCATTTGTTCTCCATTGAAATTTATGGGGATCAAAAACTGTGACCCCCCCCCCCCATTACACTGTGTCTATTTCCTACATATATACAGTATGCTGTCTGCAGTGTTTCTGGATGCATGCAAATGGGTGTGCCGTGCACTTTATTTACATCCGCGTTGGCTTTCATCTACGAATACATTTCATGTTTGTTTTTTTGAAAGTCTTTTCTTGATGTGTGCGATTTTCCTTTTGAACTTGTGTGTTTGAATTTAAGTGCTTTGTGTTCTTGTGGGCGAGTACAAGCATTGATGGGTATGTGCAGTTCATATATATAATGTGTGTGTGTGTGTGCATGCTTACCTGTTTCTGAACCCATGTTTGTCTCGTGTGTGTGTGTGTGTGTGTGTGTGTGTGTGTGTGTGTGTGTGTGTGTGTGTGTCAATCAGGGGTAAGTAGGCCACCTGATACCCTGCTGAATAATTAAAGTCCATTCAGGGAGAGAGAGAACATTGCTGATGATGGAGAGATGACAGGAGGAAGGGATGTATTAAAAATGCCTGGATCCTTAAAGGTCAGGAGGTAGAGCGGTTCATACTCTAATCATAAGGTTGGCGGTTCGATCCCCGGCTCCCCCAGTCCACACTTTGATGTGGTCTGTGAGCGAGACACGGAACCCCAGGTTGCTCCCAATGGGCAGGCCAAGGCCTTGCATGGTGGCTCCCCCACCATCAGTGCATGAATGTGTGTGTGTGTGAATGAGAGGCAAACTTTAAAGTGCTTTGTCCAGTAAAGTAGAAAAATCCTATATAAATGCAGTCCATTTATTGCCTATTGGGGAGGAGATGGAGGAGAGTATGGTATTAAAGGGTGTTTGATTTTAAGAGAGGGAAGAGAAGAAGAGAGAACACATCTTTAGGAATAACAGAGCTAAAGGACAGATATGAGAAGAAGAAGTTGCATTATATGATGTCTATTAAGAGAGAAAACATCAGACAGATAGAGGAGAAAGGGGGAGAGATGTGATGTAACAACATAATATAACATGTCGTAAGGCCACAACGTAATGCAACAACATAACACAACAACGGAACGCAACAACGGAACGCAACAACGGAACGCAATAACGGAACGCAACAATGGAACGCCACAACGAAACGACAATGGAACACAACACCGGAACGCAAAAACGGAACGCAACAACGGAACACAACAACGGAATGCAACAACGGAACGCTATGCAACATAACGTAACAACCTAACATAACAACCTAACGTAACAACACAACCTAACAACGCAACAACTCAAAGTAACAACATAACAACTGTAAATAAATAACAACCACCCTTAGAGGGCTTTCTTACGTAATGCGCAGTCCATTTACTGCCTGTAGGGGATGAGGTGGAGGAGAGTATGGCATTAAAGGGTGTTCGATTTTAAGAGGGAAGAGAAGAAGAGAGAGCACATCGTGAGGAATAACAGAGCTAAAGGACACAGACAAGAAGACGAATAAGCATTATATGAGGTCTATTAAGAGAGAAAACAACAGACAGATAAGGGAGAAAGTGGGAGAGAGAAACAGAAAATAGACATTAATGAGGTATTAGACATCAGTGTTGTTGCTACCATTAACAAACAAATTAAACACAGAAGAGATGGAGGCACGGAAACAAAACACATTGCATCATGAAATGGAGGATTTCCAAAATATATCCCTGTTTTCTCTCTTTATATTCTCCTCTTCTGTGCCTTCGATTCATCCTGTCTCTTCTATTATCTGACTTTCCTTTCTTGTTTCTTTTTCTAACAAAATCCACCTACCAACCAACATCTCTATAGCTCACTGATTAACAGGTTATATCTTGCCAGTTTAATCCGTAAAAAAACTGTAGTGTTTTCCCCTGTTTCCATTTGTTGTGCTGAGCTAAGCTAGCAGGCAGCTCACATTAGCTCCTTATGGAACTGACAGATATGAGAGTGACATTGATCTTCTCATCTAACCTACCACCAGAACGCAAATACAGTACGTGTGTTTTTCCCCAAAATGTCAAATGCCTTTAACCATACCTTAACTATAGAAGTGGCAGGTCATTTTTAACAGTTTTAGAAAACAGTGACAAATGATGTGGTCCTGTCGATGGGGGCACTAGATCACAATATGAGTCACTTTGGAAACCACTGACAATATTGTATTTTGTCGTTTAGGTCGCAGGACTTGTTTTCTCTCCCTCCCCCACCCCCCTCTGCTTCTTTCCCCACAACCCAGTCGACAGAAAAATGTTTACAATGTACGTTACGGCATACCACCGGATACGTTGAATGTTTTTGTTTCTGAACAAAAAGTATGTTCCATAAATATGTTTCTTATCACATCAGATTAACCTTGTAAATGTATTGGTTAGGTTTCAACAACGTAACGCAACAACATAACGCAACAGCGTAACGCAACAACGTCACGCAACAACGTCACGCAACAACTAAAGCTACAACGTAAAGTAACGTTTATTAATGTAACAACATAATGTAACAACTAAAGTTACTACATAATGTAACGTTTAGTAATGTAACGTTTGGTAATGTAACGTTTGGTAATGTAACGCTTCGTAATGTAACAACGTAACGTAACAACGCAACGTAACAACGCAACGTAACAACGTAACGTAACAACGTAACATAACAACGTAACGTAGCAATGCAGCGTAGCAACATAGCGTAACAACATAGCGTAACAACGTAGCGTAATAACGTAGCGTAACAACGTAGCGTAACAACCACCCTAAGTGAGCTTTTTTATACGTAACAAGCATAACTACACTACATAACAAGAATAAAGTCAGCGTTTGGTTTTAGTTTCACACGGAACACAGACAGTGGGTGAAAGTCCTGTGTTTGTTTGACCCGTCCACCACCCCTCCCTCCCTCCCGCCCTTAGTGGACTTTCTCGCTTGTTAAACTCATTATTATACCAATATCAACTTTCAATAACAGTAATGAGACATACTACGTCGCCTGCTCTGGCATCACTTGTACTATGTCATTTGCTGCAAAAACGTCCACATCCAACGTATCCGTGCTTTGCAGAAACCAACATTTTTCCTGGCGACTGGGCTGGTGTCTCAGTCAGAGTTTAAGTCTTTAACAAAGCCTTAGTGAAGCACTTTGGTCATGGGAGGGTTTTTTGGGCCATGGCTAATCCCTGGTGGATCTGCCGATTATGAGACAGACTGGACTTTCTGCAGTGTGAGCAGACACAGCTGTCTGTTCACCTCTCATTTCATTTTGTCATTTTCGCTGTTCTCAAATTCGCTCCTCTCCTTCAATCCTCTTCTCTTTTCTTCTTGGCCCAGATATAGTTTCTCTACCACTCCTGGTCTGCTCTCCTCCGCTATTCTTCATCTCCTCATTTCATTTCCCTTCCCTCTCTCTCCACCTCGTCTCCTGCTCTTCTGGCTCAGTGTTTCCTCGAAGCCTCTCATCTGCCACTCTAGCCTTTATTGTTCCATCCATGCAGAGCAGAAGATGACCCATGTGACTCGTGTGTCCTCTTCACTTTACAAGTCCTTGTCTCCTTGCAATACGTACTTTCCTTTCATTTTCATCCCCTGCTAACTCCTCATTTCACTTTGTTTTTTCTTTATCTCTCTTGCATACTTTGCATTGTCCTTCACCCCATTGTTTTTCCTCTTTCATAGCCTCATCTAACATCTACATGTTCTGTTCTCCCTCTCCTCCCTCGCACATCTTCTCCTCATTCCTCATCCCACTTCTCTCCTCATCTGCCTTTCCCTCCCCATCCTTTTGTTTGTCTTTCTTTGTTCAACTTGACTTTACCAAATTGCAATCATGTTCTTTTTCCCTCCTCTTCCTGCCTTCTTTCCTTTACTTGTACCACAATAAACTCTCCCTTCTCACTCATATTTTTCCCTTTTGATGTCTCTTTGTCTCACACACACGCTCGTGTTTTTCAAAATGTTCAAATTCTACTCAATTTCAGACTTATTTTACATCTTTTTTTTCTGGCTGACTTTCCCCCATGCTCTTCACTCTCTTGCATGTTCACCCTCTCTCTTATTCATACATGTAGGCTTTAGCTTCCTCTGATCCTCTCTCCTATGCATTTTCTTGAAATTCTTTATGTGCTTTAATGCCTCTTTCATCACCCATCACTTACTTTCTCCTTACCTCTCCTCATCTGCCCTTTTTTTCGTTTACAGCATCCTTGGAGACTGCCTCTCAACCCAGAAGAAACCAGTCCTCAAACCGAGCACATGAATGTTAACTAGTATTTCTACTTAACGACTGCGGCATGTGGGACGCGGGGAAAGATCAAACCTAGGTAAAGTTCCTTTTACACACAGAACTAAAGTCTTTGCTGACTAAGAAAGACAGAGGAGTTGCTGCCAGGCCAACGCTCCCTCCTGTGGATTACAAGCAGGCTGAAAATGAGACATATATAATACAGTAAGAGCATAGCTGAGTCAATTCAGAGAATAATTGGTTTGGATCTGTGGATGTTGTGTTTAGTGTTGAAACATTTTCTAAATTTGTCTGCGCAGCTAATTGAGCAGAGTTCTGTCACAGGGAATCTCATCGAGTTCCTTGTGTTCAAATATCACCAGAAATACTGTATAGTAATTAAGACTGGGAATCAGTGTGCGATACCTTTTAAGTATAAATAACTAAGGGTGGGAATCATTGGGGCCCCACAATACAATATTATCACGATACTTTAGTCACAATATGATCTTAATGCAATTTTAAACATTATTATAGAAGATATATTATAGAATATATACAAGATATATTGTGATTTATTACCTTTTTTCAATTGCAAATTATGCCAGACCGGTCTCACCGGAAGGCGTATAAATACCACAACATTACACGGAAATTCCGCGTGTCATGAGTACACATTTTTGCCTTTTCACGTGTCATTTGGATGCCTCGCAAACATCTGCAGTTAGGTTTAGGCAAGAAAATCACTAACTTAGGTTCAGGCAAGAAAACTACTTAGTTAGGTTATGGGAAAACATGATGGTTGGGCTTAAAATAAGTAAGTAAAGAAAGTAAAATACGCATAGGAAACAACTACGGAAAACACGTCACAAACATCAATAAAAAACGTGACAATTGTGACGTGACAGTCACCACTAACGTAACTTACAAAACAAAACACCGATCAACAATAGTCTTTAACACGGGTCTCCTGGTTAAAAGTCTGGTGTTTGTTGGAGTCTCAGCTTTCCAGTCATACTTAATTTATGCAATTTCAAGATGTTTAGTTTACAAATATTCAAATACATTTTTAAAATAGGCTAAAATAACATATTTGTACTGCATGTAAAAAACGGCATGGTTTTTGCCCAAAACTGCATGTGATTATCATAAAGTAGGCATGTCCGTAAAGGGGAGACTCGTGGGTACCCAAAGAACCCATTTTCATTCACATATCTTGAGGTCAAAGGTCAAGAGACCCCTTTGAAAATGACCACTCCAGAACTCGCCAAAATTTGTAGCATTATTTAAGCTGCCTTCCCGACGAGTTCGTATGACATGGTTGGTACCAATCCATGCCTTAGGCCGTCTAGTTTCATATGATACCAATATCTTTACCCTAGCTAAAACTGAGCCCACTACAACCATTTTCTCTTTCTTTCTCCGTTCTTTGTAATACTTTCTGCCAGGTTTCAGATATTTTTATATATGCTGTGTTTTACTTTAGAATTCGACACACCAAATTAACTTTTAGACTCTCTTCTCCAGAAAAGATGTTGCCATCATAGCATCTGCCTCCCGTCGATCCCTGAATCCCATTGGATGCAAGGTCAGTGTATTTGGAGTCAAAGTTCAATTTAGCTGAACTATGACTGGCTCTCTCCATTGGCAATGACGGCCTTGCTCTGCACAACGTTGAACTCCTACTTTTGGTGTGAAAGTCCTGCACACACTGGTAGCTCCATAAAAGACAATATGCAGCACAGCCTAGCTCCTCCGTTCTCTTTTATTGTGTCTTCCCTGCATTGCTGAATGACTTTGTCCCAGTATCCCTACAGGAGCTTAACAACATTATGTCACATGTTTGATTGTCCTCTAGCCATCTGGATATAATCCTTGTTAAATTCTCCATGGATGTTGTTGATGCCATACACCCCCGTTTTCACTTTTATAAATACATTCTTCACCTATGGCATGTCCTTAACTGTTTTAATGTTGTAATTGCTCAACCTCACCCAAAGAAGCATGACTTTAACTTATCCTTCCCAAAAAAATACAAATTCAGTACATTCCCAAATCTTCATTTACTTTAAAGATCATCAACAACAGCTGCAAAGACATTCTTCTGCTTTCTAATAAGAGTTAAGATCGAATGTTGTAATGTGCCATTAATCACAACATTGTGATTGACAGGCTCAAGCCCTGGGCTGGCATCTCAACCATCCCTTGGCAGTCTCCATCAGGAATAATTGGTTGCATTTGTATTACCTCTGTGAAGACCGTGGCCAGAAACATTCTGTTTTTGGGTTGTCCGTTCGTCTATACATACGTACGTTCTCATGAACGTGATATCTCAGGAGCACCTGGAGGGAATTTCTTCAAATTTGTAACAAACATCCACTTGGACTCAAGGATGAACTAATTTGATTTTGGTGGTCAAAGGTCAAGGTCACTGTGACTAGGGCTGTCGCGTCGAAGGAATTTCCCCTGCGGCTCAATAGTGGGACTTAATATGTCCTGATTTTAGTGCTGTATATATAAGCTTTATTGTTAAGCTCTTATTGGGGATGGACCGATACTGTTACCGATACCGGATCGGACATCGGGCCGATACTGACTCAAATAACTGGATCGGATATCGGTGACAATGGAGCTGATCTATTCAATTCTACGTTTCTATACAATATACATTATATACTGGAATTTGAACAGTTGGTCTTTGTGGTATTTGTTCTGCCCGTCCTCCATAGTGATATGGAAGGCTGGGTAAAAAAATTACACTGATGAGCGCAGCATTTTACCTAAAGTTGAACATTTTTCAACTGATGGCGACTAGAAAAAACACCAAATGTGCAGCGCAGAATACCTTGTCACGCTGCTGCCGTGACACTCCCTTTGCAAAGATTACAAAAAAAAACATGAACATTGCGGTTGGGGTGGTTGCTTTCCATCCCATGAGGTTCACTTGTCAACAGCGCAGTATTGCATTTTTTAGGTTATTGCGACAGCCCTAATTGTGACCTCATAAAACACTTTTTCGCCATAACTCAAGAATTCATATGCTAATTATGACAATTACATACAATGAGGGTAAAATGATGAAGTGATGACATTTTGGACTGATATGGATTTAAACTGCAATGTGACTGGTTGGCGGAGGTATACAACTGCGAGGCAGTAATTCTAGTTTTATCTTGGCATTGCTATTTGGACAAAATTCTCATCATAAAATCCACTTATCAGCATAAAGTCATATACAACATAACTGTTTGAGTGCAATAAATTGTTCCAATAACTCAACTGTGATACACTTTCTGTCCCTATTCAACAGACAAAATCAGCGGATGTTTTGGTTTGCTAATGTTAGATGTTTTTAGATGTTGATCTGATACCTGATCTGTCAGGTTACTAAAGTACAATCAGTGGTATTCATCCAAGATTTGGAATGAAATAAAGAACATGTGTTTCTACTTCCTCCTACCTCAGTGAAGCCACTACAGCCACTTACAAAATGCAGCAGTAAGACTTTGTGCAAAGACCCCATGCAGGGATCATATTACTTCATTATTGGCTTCACTGCACTGGTAGCCTTAGAGTCCCAGATTAATTTAAAGATCACCTACTGCATATGGCCAAGAATACTACAACTCCTTCATATAGAATATTAGTTTTTTTTTCTTACACTGCATAAAGTAGCCAGGTCACTTAGGTCTGTTGACTGGGGAATCTTGGCAAAGAGGGGACATTGTATTTACTGTAGTAGCTCTTTCTCTCGATGTCTTAAAACATCTTTTTAGGCGATGCCATCGACCATTATGTCAGTGTCCTTATTTTTTGTTGAACATTTTGCTTCTTCCTTTCTATTTGTAATGTCAGGCTAAGTCAATCTTATTTAAACAGCTAAATGTCACAAATCCCAAGGGCCTTTATTATTGGCCTGGGATGATACACCTATCTCCCGATTCGATACTATCCCGATACTTGAGTGCCGATTTGATATGTATTGCGATTTTTTAAGTATTGTGATTCCATATTACGATTTATTGCGATTTTATTTTTGTTAGCTATTTTAACACTACACCATGGGGAAAAGTTGAATCATACGCTTCTAAGGACTTTTAGTTTGGAAAATATCTAAATTGATGCAGTAAAAATGTTTGATTTTTAGCATGTATGTAGTCCAAGTCAAATATATCAGTTATTGTCAGGCATTATTTATTAATTTTTTTCCAGCAACCCAAATATCAAAGAATAAAGACATTTCCCTCACAAATTAGTGGTATTTTCTTTTCAATTGATAAGGGTCATGTAATGTTTTATACTTCTGGTGAATATAATCCAATCAGTCTTATTTCCATATAGGTATTTTGTAGGGAAGACACAATTTTGATTCAACATCAAAAATTGATCGAAAACCGATCTCGTTCATCGAAATCAAAAGCAGGTATCGTAGATTATTTTTTCTCTCTCCGCCCCTGCCTACTTGCGTTTATCTGAAGGTATAATACAGCTGTACTGAAGAAATGTAACAGGTTAGATTATCAAAATGAGAAAAAATAACATCTTCAATCCCTGAGGAGCTACGTTAGCATCTTAGCATTAGTGACGGTTACATCCAGTTACCTAACATTATAGTTCCCTCAATGTATAACGAAGATGTGCATTAAACCTAAGGAGGTTGAAGTTTTATTCCCTCAACCCAACTGCTTCTTTTGCCTTAACCTAAAGTTGTAGTTTTGTTGCCTAAACCTAAAGAAGTTGTAGTTTTTTTGCATAAACCTAAAGAAACCTTTTCGTTTGTGTTCAAAACGTAATGTTTCATGCAGTGTTACAACATGTTAGAACGTGTTGCTTTTAAGTTTCACTTTCACTTTTACAATGTAGTAGGTCCCTATTGACCCACATCTATGGTGTTTATACCAGACTGATAACACCTATTTAATGGCCTGGTAATAGTCTAATTGGGTGCACATGTACAGTCACTTTATTGATCCTGGCCCCATTTTATAGTGTTTATTACATCAGAAGTTATTTTCCTATTTCTAGAGAAAAGACCCTAACTCTGTCCTTGAGACCCCCAGAAATCAATGATAAGTCTATATTGTACCCCGGGACACCCTGCCCCTGAATTACAAGGCAAATTCACGTTCCTTGTGACTAGTCTTTTGTAGAATGGATTCCCCCATTAATCACTTTTTTGTAGCTTTTACAAAAATTGCTTCTAGCTATGCACCATGCACATCTGGACCCATTTTGTTGTTTTGTCATGGCTGTTTTCTCTCTTATCAGAGCTGTTTGAATGAAGTCTGATTGCATAAAATCTTTCAGCCATCTCAAATATCAATGGAAAATGTTTTTTTGACACCAGTCAAAGAGCAAGAGCTTCCTTTTAGGACCTCATTATTCTAAATCACTGTGCAACAATAAAGCACGGATGAATCCATCACAGAAGAGGAGGAACTCGTTTCTCCTCTTAACGGTAGCCTCAGTAGAGTAGAATACAGTGCCGCCACAAGATTTGGAATTTTAAGTGAGAAGCACGATGGGACTGGAATAATCTTTCTATCACGAGTAATCACTGTCACTAATTGCTCTCTCAACCTACGAGTGCAATCTATGGCTCGAACTCAACAGGTTCAGTCATCTTCTCCAAGGACTGCTGGGAGTCATTCTGAGAAAAGGAGGAAATCACAAACTGAATTACAACTAGGTGAAGCAGGTTAGGAGGGGATTGTGCTTAGAAAACTTTCTCACAAAATATGTCTGCATTGGAAATTAATGAAGCATAACCGTTTATGAGTATTCAAGTGGGGATTATTCCTTCAAGTGTCCCAGCAACGTGACTAGATTTGAATATTAGCAGTGCTCAAAGTGGGCCGGTACTCACCGGTACACAGTATGGACACTTCTTCATTTTACTATTCGACATACCGTGACTTTTATTGCACACTGGAACTTTTCAAAAGCTGCTGGTACTTTTCTCTGCCCTCTCCATATCGGGTTCTCTGGTAGACTCACAAGCTGTGAGACTCATAAGCTGTATGAACATAAAAACTACTTACGGGAGCATCTGGACAAGCTGACGCACGGGGCGAGGGTGAGAATGAGGCTGCCGTAATATATCAATACAATGTTCACTTCCTATATGTAAAATAATAAGTGAACTGTTTGGCATAACTTTTTTTTATTTGTGAACAATTATAATTAAGGAAACATTATTTAATAGGTTTCCGAATCTGCCCTTTTAGGGCAAACATCTCCAGAAGAATTAAACGATCAGATGAAGGCTATGATATGTGTAAATAATAATAATAATAATAAATAATCATGTAACTAGTAATAATAATGGTCCAAAATGATGTAAAGTTACATAGTTGCAAGTTGCACATCAAAAACCTTCAAATTTTCTTAGGGGAGGACCCTCAAACCCAATATCTCCTAGTATCTTTTATTCACTACACAATATCCAGGTACTGCATTTAGCGGAAAAATATGCTCAAATCATAACATGGCAAACTGCAGCCCAACAGGCAACAACAGCTGTCAGTGTGTCAGTGTGCTGACTTCACTATGGCTTACCCCAAACTGCATGTGATTATCATAAAGTGGGCATGTCTGTAAAGGGGAGACTCGTGGGTACCCATAGAACCCATTTTCATTCACATATCTTGAAGTCAGAGGTCAAGGGACCCCTTTGAAAATGGCCATGCCAGTTTTTTCTCACCAAAATTTAGCGCAAGTTTGGAGCGTTATTTAGCCTCCTTCCAGACAAGGTGATATGACATGGTTGGTACAAATGGATTCATTGGTTTTTCTGGTTTCAAATGATGAATATCTTCACTCTAGCTGTAAAACTGAGTCCACTACAACCTCCGAAAGATTGATTGCGTTAATGCGTTAAAGAAATTAGTGGCGGTAAAACTAATTTGCATTAACGCATTATTATTGTTATTTTTGACAACCCTAATAATATTATAGCAATAAAATCATAACTGATTATGAATGACACATTATAACATAACATGGTTAATTTAGGATGGGTTGAATGCAGAAGTCAAATTTCATGCATGTACCTGTATGTGACAAATCTAATAAAGTTTAAGTTTGAAACTTTTTTTAAGTTTTAAAGAAATAATGAATAAATAGGAAAAGTCGTAAGAGATTGCCGATACTGGCCAATACACACACAAACATGTGAATGAGAGTACTGGCACTTATTCTTTTCAACTTAAAGCACTGAATATTAAGCTTCTTTGATTTGGGGTTCGTCACATCCATTGAAATGCTGCGACTGGCTCTGTATTCCCATCATTAAAATGAAATGCATATCCAAAGAGTGCCGTTCTCCACAGCAGCCTCGTTTGAGCTTTTCAAGATCAACATGCTCCATAAATAATAGATTCTCATCCTAATGTCCAGCTTAGAGTTGGGACGGGGAGATTACATTGTGTGGAGCTCCAGTCCGTTCTCCTCTGATGTCGACTGTTTGGGAACATGAGCCAAATCTCTTGCTGTATAATTGCCTGTTATGCTCAACGACGGGACAGAGAGGACAGCTTGACACCCTGGGAAAAAAAATGTCATTCTGTTCCAAAAATAAAAACAAAATACATTTTAATTATCTTAACTTGTCAGGCTTCTTGCAAAAAAAGAATATTCCCCTTGATTTGAAATCCCTCGCAATTTCATACTGCATTTTGTTCTAAGTATGATTGTCACATAATAAGACTGTTTGGGCAATTACTGCAGCTTTCATAGGGGAATTACTTTTGCACTTCATTAAAATGAAGCAGAGAATATAATTGCGTCTTTTTTTCCTCCCACCCCCTTCTCCTCGATGGTCCCTTGCTTCCATCTCTCTCTGTTTCTTTTCCTCTAAGAATCAGTCTCTCACATACATATTTTACGCAGATTTGTGCGTGCGCACACGGCCATAGAAATTTATTTGAAATGGCAAATAGCTAAGAAGAGTAAGCCTCTTGCATCTCTGGGGAGATGAGACTTGGATTCAAGGTTTTCACTTTGAAAAACAATATACTTATTATGACATTTTGCCTGTGCGGGGAAATCGCTTCCTCTCCCCTTCTCCACCCCCTCATTCTCTTTTCTCCGATCCCTCCATTCGGCAAAGATGATTTAATGGCTTGTTTAACACCGACAGAAGCATCTTTGCTTTGCAGAGCACATGTTGTGTGTGCATAGGGTGTGTGTACGTGCAAGGATTTGCATGTGTTTATGGGAGAATGTGTGTTTGGATTCGTGTATATTAGGGATGATACACTTATCTCTCGATGTGATACTATCATGATACTTGGATGCCGATTTGATATTTATTGCGATTTTAGTCTAGGAACTTTTATTTTGGAAAATATCGAAATACCTTAATATAGTAAAACATTTTAATTTTCAGCATTATGTAGTCAGAGATGTCCTAAAGTCAAATATATCAGTCATTGTCAGGCATTATTTATTAATTATATGTATATATTATATAAATTTCTATTTTTACAGTAACCCCAAAAATCAAAGAATAAAGATATTTCCCTCAGAAGTTAGTGGTATTTTCTTTTTAATATATAAGGGACATGTAATCTTTTATACTTCTGGTGAATACAAACCATTGAATCTTATTTCCATATTGGTATTTTGTATATACAGTTCCCTTTGTTAACACCTTATTTTGAAAACCGGACATAGTCACATGTGTATAACGTGACTCATGCTGACTTCTGGTACATCCATGGTCAGCTCCATCAGGCCGTTTGAATGCATTTAACATTAATGTCAGTATATGGGTGCTCTACAGCTGTAGCGTCGGCCCATTTGACCACGGAGATGCGAGTGACGTCTGGCTTGACCGCGCCTTACGGCAATACAATAACGTTTCCTGTCCATGACAGAGTTAGCATGCAGCTTTAGCCATGATGTCTAGCTCTGCTTTTCCTGTAATGTGTGAAACCAAAAGTGTTTCCATACTTTACTGTATGTGTAGTGTTTACCACTTTGGATTTAACATGTGAGGGTGCAGGTCGTATCCCTACAGACCCTCCACCATTTTCTGCTTTCTTGTTTCAGCTCGCTGCAGTTTGTTTTGGTTGAAGGATATGGAACGGATATGACTTCACGTTACTCAGACTATAACAATAAATGCAGTAACATCCTTCTACCTCTACATAGACTCAAACGAAGCAAACATATCGACTCTGGCATTAAAAAATGTATTTCAAAATCGTAAAAAAACAATCGCGATAAATAGATAAATTACAATTTTTTACAGCCATGTACGTCAAGTAAAAGACTTGACTTTGACGCCAGAGATTTTGAAACACAAGGAAATAGGTATCTGAACAAATCTGTTATCATTAAGCGTTAACCCCTATGGATTTAAAATGTGAGGGTGCAGGTCGTATCCACGTGGACCCTCCGCAGTTTTCTACTTTGTCGTTTCGGCTCACTGCGGTTTGTTTTGGTTGACGGATACGGAACGGATAAGATGTCACGTTACTCAGACTACAACAATAAAAGCAGTAACTTCCTTCTACCTCCACACAGACTCAACTAAAGTAAATATATTGATTCTGGCAGTAAAAAATCTATTTCAAAATTGTAAAATAAATCTTGATACAGGCGAATCAATTTTTTCCACCTCTAATATTTATGCATAGAAGAGCAAATCTATGTCTGTGTTTTGCTGCTGTGTCAAATGCATCTGTTTCATACTGTGCTCCTGCAAGTGTTCCTCTGCATCTAGTGTGTGATGAGTACGTATGCATCTCTGCCGACATGAGCAAAACGCTCACTGAGGATGTAACCTTTGCCTGCTACTATTTTGCTCCTCTCTGCTGAGGGAAGCTGTTTCGCTTTATTTGCATTACAGTGGAGATGAAAAATAGCTCGTACACAGCCTGCCGACTCAACATGACTAGTAAACACATTTAAAGTCCAACCTTCTGCAAAAATCCTCCGCATCATACAAAATCAAATCTTGACTTTTTTGTTTTTTAAATCTTCTCTGACCTTAGTTGTGTCTGCACAAAAGTAAGAGAACAGCAAACTTTAAAAGATGATTTATTTAGATGTTCATTTTTCAAAGTTAAATTTTAACACAGCAGATCCTGCCTGCTCTTCCTCCCCTGACCTCGTGCTTTGGCAGTGTTGTATAGAGCTTCTAGCAATGTATTCAGTTCAGAAAACCAAGCGCAAACTGTAGGGAATCCGATTTATTCAGATATCTTCTTCCAGTTTAAATGATCCTGTCATCACAAAATCAAGGTCAGTGTGAGGTTATGTGTTCTTTTTTCTTAGATGAATCTTCCACAGTATACAGCAGACTACAGGTCATCACACAAAAACCCTGCATGTTCATTAAAGTAAGCATACAGAAAACTATGTACAGAAAAAACACATTGTCTTTAGATGTGAGAGGGTGTCAGACTTCAGTATTTTAAAAGTCTTTTCAAAGTCTCCTAGTGTATGGTAGGCATTAGTTCAAGTCCAGGACTGGTCTTTGACAAGTCCAGAACAAGATATCCTGATGAATTTTCATAATCTGTATGTCTTCTATGTCATCATCAGCAGGTCTATTTGTCCTGAGACTTAACCTCATCCGAAAGGCATCCTGGAAGTGCTGATGATCAAACACGCTTGATATATTCATCGAAGAATCACTCTTGTAGTGTGCTTCAATTCAAGTTTGGAGGCTATTCTGACGTCAAGACACAAACTTGCTAGATGGGCCTTTGTCTTTACTAAGGCTCCATTTCCACTTGTCATTTCAAGTGTCTCATATCCAGATGAGATGTAATACACTTTCATTTACACTTGGCTACATATAATATGTGTCTCATTCGGCCTGATCACAAATCTGATTGCGTTCTGTGTTTGTTTTCTCGGCTACATGTAAATCCGGGTCGGCTCTACAGTCCTGAGGGTGGTGGTGACGCTGCTCCCTCACCCTCACAGATCAGTCAATGGTCAAACTTATCAGGGATCAGATTAACACAACAGCTGGATGTGTGATTGTATGTGTTGAAATCGCTGGAGATGTTTTTCGCTGCGGGCAATTTTAGTGTAATTTCAGCTGTCGTTCTCAAGGAAGGAAAGTGTGCCCAATTAAGTTTCTGTAACTTTCCAGAACTGACAATCTAACGTTCACACCCACTTTACTTGGTGATTGGTCGTCCGTGCTGAGGTGAGAAAGGAGCATCTTCTTTCCCTAGGTGTCTTTTTCACTCTTGACGCAGCTTTTTCTGTGCATCACTATACATGTGAGAAGAGAAATGTGAGCCCTTATTCTCACATTTGTATAATATCGGGGCTTCCCCCCCATCGCTATGACTGCCAGCTATAAACAATTTGGATGTCTCACATCCAAACTCTTCTAGTAATCCATCCCTCACTGACGTAGTTATTCTTGGGAGGAGTAAAGATTACATACACATCTTGGAGAGATGCATGCATTTACAGGTTTTTTTTTAACATTTGGTTAACATGCATCTAAAACCTTTTAGCCCAGATTAACCATATTATGATATGCATCTGGACTTTGAAGAGACATTGCCATGAATTGGGCCTATTGAGAAGAAAACAACATACTGATTTTAGGGGGGGTTTTTTCACATAAATTTGTGAGTTTTTTCTTGGAATATTACCTCTCTCCCCGGCTCCGTATTTTTATATTTTTCACCTACAATGACCATAATACATCATCGTACATTTGACTTGAGTGGAGGAACGACACAAGATAAACTCGCCTTAAAAACGGCTACCACGTCATCACTGGATGTTTTCTTGCTACTTAGTCTCTTTGGTGTCACTAACTAACTGTATCCAAACCAATGCCGATGGTGTAACATATATTTACTCTTCCAGAAATGAATATAACACTGTATACAGTAATACAGACGTTTTAGCCCGCTGCATCCTTTATGTGTGATGTCATCTGTCTACAGCTCGCCAGAGTCCCCGCTCTCGTTTACCTGCACAGTCTGAGAAAGAGGCAGATATACAGAGGGGGTAATTGAGGGCAGACACACCTGCCTGACCCAAACGCTCATCCTCCAGACCCTCTCCGCTTGCCACACGTATTATTAATGCAAAGTGGATTTTAGATCACCATTACTCCTGTATGATTTACTCTGGTATAATAAATGGGGCACAGTAGTGTTATGAATTCCCCAGAATCATCCACAGGTCCTTCGGAGCATGTCTCAAAGTTGCACTGGGGTAATGATCCAGAATAAATCATAACTTTAAGAATGCAGCTGAATCATTTCTGAAATGATATACGGCAGTGGTTCTCAACCTTTTTTTCCTTGAAGCACCCCCACCCCTACTTTTATCTGAGAAAAGCTGAGCCTCCCCCTACATATTTTCTGAAGTCATCACCCTGAAAAATTAATTACAAATACTCCAAAACAAAATCCTCAATTTGGATAAAGTGATTCAGTGTATTAAATGAATTTTTAATAAATCAACTTGCTTTAATGAATATAATTTGTCAGTGTGTTCCTCCCTTTGTGTGCGGCAAGCGGGAGTGCAAACAGTTTTTTGACCGCAGCAAAAATTGACTTTTTTAAAAGCTAAACACCAACAAATATGGATTGAATCAGAATATTTTGTTAAATAAATACATTTTGTGAATTTAGGAAATGATTGCATCTATTTTTTTTCAATAGATATTGACTTTTGGACTTGCGACACTCTGTAGTTATTGGAAATGTTTGGATCGCATGAGTTGGAAATAATCCTACGCAGCCACTACTTGAATCTAATTCTGCAAATAGTGTTATACTAATAATATTGGTGTAGCCTGATCTCTGTCTGCAACTGTTCACAAATACTGGGTTGAAACAGAATGTGGTCTAAGTAGCAAAAAAAAAAAAAAAACGTTTAAAAATAGCTTGGGGTTGAGAGACGACATCTACAACTGGATTATTTCTCAAGTATCCAGTTTACACGCAGTAAACAGTTTATTTTTAGCTAACATTTTGGTCAATACGTTCCTCCAATTTTGCTCTCCACATGGACTGTTTACCTGCATTCAACCGAAGCCCGCTCAGACGTGATTGGTCGATACTACTCCGACTACAAACGGAAACCTGAACCAAAAGGTTGTCCCGTTGTCTGCAGACTCTGCATTCATATGCATATGCATTGGCAGATACCTGTTTATAGATATTATGTGATGACTAATTTACTGTGGTCAAATCAAATCAGGATAGGATATAGTACAAGTCACATCAAAGTTAACCTTTCAAAATGCTGCATTTCTAATCGTATTGACTTTTCAGAGCAGCTGCATTGCTTTATATCTGAAGGAAAATCCTGCTTTCCTGCTCACTTCATTGATTTGAACACAAAGCAGTGAAGTTTAGAGTCCAAAAACCATTGCACTCAGGAATGATTTCCAAGGACATGATAATAATAATAATAATCACCAAGGACATTTTCTGAAAGAACACACATTCCTTTATTTTCACTAAAGTATGTTTTTAAACCATAAATGTTGAAATGGGCTCAACAGGTGATTCCAAGCTCTTTCAACTCATTCTGAAGTTGTTTCTTCTGGCCAGTGGCAGCTTGTCGCAATCTATTAGTGTTGCAGTTACCATGGCAGCCTTTCCTTTATCAAACAGTACAGTAACGTACAACTGCTTGATTAAGTATGTGTGTGTGTATATATATATAATATATATATATTTTACATCGGAGTTCAGCGAGCTCAGCGTGTGACACATTCCCTTAATCATCTGTGAATTCTGTGCAGAGACTTGTACAAAGATATGTGAAAAAATAAAGTAGATGTAGCTGGGTGTAAACAATCAGTTCAGACAACTCGTAAAATGGGGGTAAAACAACATTTGGTTTAGATTAGACACAACTAATCAGCACATAATGAGTCCAATTACCATGATGCAACACTTGCATTTGAGTGCAATATCTGCAACTGAACAACAGAGCAAGGAATTCTGAAATTAACATCCAGGGTTAAAGATTTAGAGCTGATTTTCTTCTATAATGATTACCTTGGTTTGAGTTCTTGAATTTAGTTGCATTTCATGACATCTCTTTTATGAGAAATATTGACTTGAACTTAATCTTCAGGTCGTCCGGTGAATCACTCAATCATCATCTAAATGTATCAATATATATCATTTTGAACAATCAAGGACTCACAGTGATAACTGCACTCTAACAAGTACATTCATTTGTTTTAACTTTGCAGCCTTCAGTCATTTTAACAGTCACATTTTCGTCCTGTTAGATGTTTAATCCAGCACGTCTGGATTCAGCCCAACCAGTGGGCAACTCCGGGGTCTGAAAAGTGAAGCCAATGCAGAAGTGCCTTAAACTAAGAGGGCGACTCCTCTGGTTGCAAAAAGAAGTCTGATTGTATATAAGTCTGAGAAAATAATCCAACTTCTCACTTGATTATGATGTTCATTTAGTAAATTATGGTCCCATTTAGAGTCAAATAGACCATAAAGCAGGGTATGCTTTAGGGCGTGGCTATGTTGTGATTGACAGGTCGCTACCACGGCGTTTTCCGGTCTGGGAGTTGTCCATGTTATCATCTTAGAATTTTAACCCTTTCATAGTGTGTTTTCAGTACATGAAAGTTATTTTTAACATTTTAGATCGCCTAAAAATGTCTTATTCAGTGTTCGGTTGTACTCAGCTCCACCTTCTCGTGTCACTTCTGGTTGCAACCAAGATGGCGACAGCCAAAATGCCAAACTTGAGGCTTCAAACGGCAGTCGAAAAACCAATGGGTGACATCACGTTGACTACGTCCACCTCTACAGTTGATATAGCTGATCACACCAAGACACATCGTAAGAACCATTGTTTTCCTATGGTATTGTGCAGCTGCCATGCGCTCCTCTCTGGCGGCGTGTGCCATGTCTTTCTAGCGGTTTTTAGACGTGCATAAAAGTTAAAATATTCTCAACTTTTCAGCGCACTTGGTTGGTTGCACACATTATTGGTTGCTAGGGACGCTGCAAATCCACATATAGCTTGCATGTTGTTTGAATCATTGTCTTTGCGTCGTGTCACTACATTTCTCCAGACAAAGACATTAATTGTTATCACGATTAACAATGGACAGCCATGCGATTAATCGTGAATACATATTTTAATCGATTGACAGCCCTAGTATACACTGTTGTTAATGGAAAGCTTGGTGTGTCTTAGACTGGTGCTAAAGGATACCTTGTGCGGTGGTATCACACATCGACGGCCATTACAAAGCATCCCTGGGTATGAGAATGGGCTGCTCAGCTGTTATGAATGCTCTGCTTGAGATTTTGTGGATCCTACCATACATAGATGTAACACATTAAATCCATTAGTATTCCCAGCAAACACTCTTAAAACACATTGTGAAAGTCATAGCTATCATTAGAAACACACACTGAATCTTAAAACAATATAACCTTGGCACGCTGAGGAAGAACATGATTTGTGGTTGTGTGTGTACAAAAGTCTGAATGCGAGAGTGAACTGTGAATCTGGGTCTCTGAGAGAAAGAGTGTGTGCACATGTATAATAGTGGTTCTTCTGATATTACAATGACACATCCCCACCTAGAGGTGACTAAAGTAATTACGGCTCACCTGTACAGTCAGTGAGAGTGGCCACAACCCTCAGGCTTATATAGAGACAGCAGATTTATAGCACGTGTGTGTGTGTGTGTGTTTCAGGATTGGGGTTCTGGAGCATAGATACTTTCATAATTTCAGGACCAAAACAATTCTGAATTGGCAGCAATAGACTGTAGTTAAGTCACTAAAAGTCTGTGACGGCAGACGGCAGGTTGGTGTACATACTTTAATTTTGTGGGAGAAGATAACACCAGTGGCTTCTGTTAATTTGGCTGTACTCAGCACAGCTTCAATTTGTTTTGCCAGTGCCAATCAGTCTCTGAGGAATCAAGGTGTTTAGCATTAAGGCTAGAAAACACTGCTTTTAGATTTTTAGCTCCAGAAATACTGGTAGTGGTTTTAATGATTCTGCATTTTTGCTTTTTGTGTTAAATGTAAAACAAAAGACAACTGCAGTGCTGCTTGTGTTTTCTAATATACTATTGAGGTATTTAGTGTTAAGAAAAGCTGATATTCATTCATTGAATAATATTTTGAAATATTTATTTAATAAAGACTGTGAATTTTACAAATGAAAGGCTAAAAGACGAGCATCAATTGTTTCAGCACATGCCAACAATCGACATGTTTTTTACACTCAAGTGACAGCGCCCTCTAGAGACCATAGGAGTTATGACTCTCTTCCATTGGTAGCAATACAGGAAATGCTGTGATCTCTTTTAAAAGTCATGCACCTTTAAAAACACCAACTAGTCAGAACTAGAATGACACTTGACTATATATTTTTTAGCACGCTTGCATCAGATCGGTACTCGGTATCGGCCGATACTGCAAGTTCAGGTATCGGAATTGGTATCAGGAAGGAACAAATGGTATCGGAACATCTGTAGTGAAAGGGCTGTATTTGTTTGACCCATCCATCGCCTTTACTTCCATCATAATTACTTTGGCTACTAGAGGTTGGCGTCATCTTCTTGTATTCATATCAGTGCTCAACCATATGAAGAGATGATAACGGCCTTATTAACCTACTAGTGAATGTAATGTCCCTACTAACCAATATCAATGACACCAATAACGCCCATTTAGTCGGCTGATAATATTCAAAGTGGATGTTTCAGATCAGAAAATCCTTATATATGTCATTCAGGAGGGTATCGATCAACAACACATTTTAGTTTAACAGTTAAAGCATGAATAAACCATCAACTCTTCATGTTGTTTTTTTTACATTTTGCCTGACAACGCAGGCTTTTATTGGGACAACCTGACTAAGGCTGAGGGACTCAAAACAACAGTGATTATTTCTAGTTTTGTACGTTTACACTCTTTTTAACCAAACCAAAGCCATTACAGCTTGGCTTAGCTACGCGCAGAGGATGGCTGACGCTGGTGTGACTCAGTCTCTGAGTAATGCCTGTGACTGTGAGAGACATTTAGGAGCTTCATTTATTGTAATTCCTTTAGTGTGTTCATGCGTATCTGTGTATTTCTGTGCGTGCTCAGTGTTTAAGTGTGCCTGTGTGTGTCGGTAGAGTGTACACAAGCTTCTGTGAGTGTTAATTTCACATAAAAGGGACGTACATCACCTGAAAGCTGGAATACTGAAGATTAATTTGAGTTGCAACTCAGCCCTGCGTCAAGTTGTTCTAGTCATAAATCAGAAATAATCATGAATGAATGAATGAATTAAAATAGTTAGCACTGGCGCCTCACAGCAAGAGGGTCGTAGGTCCGAATCCGGCTTGGGGCACCTCTGTGTGGAGTTTGCATGTTCTCCCCGTGTTAGCGTGGCTTTTCTCCAGGTACTCCGGCTTCCTCCCACAGTCCAAAGACATGCAGGTTAGGTTCATTTTTTACTCTAAATTGCCCGTAGGTGTGAATGTCAGCGTGAATGTTTGTCTCTCTCTATGTGTCAGCCCTGTGATAGGCTGGCGACCTGTCCAGGGTGTACCCCACCGTCGCCCAATGTCAGCTGGGATCGGCTCCAGCCCCTAACGGGATAAGCGGTTGCAGATGATGGACGATGATGATGGATGGATTAATTAAAATAAATTGTGAAAATGTCTAAGGGTTTAGAACATTATGATAGAAGTATATGATGGCCATTCCCATGGTCTATAATGTCTCATAAGTTGTATACATTTTTGTGTTGATACCATTCGTTACACAGATTTGGTGCTAAATTTAACCATTTTTTACCACTGGAGAATTGATAAAAGTGATCAATAATCCCTCCAAAATACCACATTAAGACACCAAGACCTTGATGAACACCATAGAAAAAGTCATGCTGTGATTTGGTATCAAAACTTTTGACATTTGGAGATTTCTGCAAGAATGTCTCTTTTTTGACGATTGGACGGGGGGCGCTTCTGATCAGGAAACTGCTCAGAAACCCCCTTATTGTCAATCTACCTAGGAAAGCCATCCATCCTCTGAATGCTCTAAGTCTTTAGTTTGTGGTTGTAAAGTTTCATGAGGCTGTGATTATCCTAGAGGTCACAACAGGTAATTTTATACAGTGAGGTCAAGTTTAAAAAAATGGTGACTAACATTATCACATATGAATACAATTGGGCTCATTGGATCTACAAGACTGTTTAGGGACCCTAGTATGCAGAAATATTCAAATCCATAATTTTTGAATAGGCAAAAATATCACATTTATATTACATGAAAAAATAACTGCATGGTTTTTGCATGTGATTATCATAAAGTGTGCATGTATGTAAAGGGGAGACTCGTGGGTACCCATAAAACCGATTTTCATTCACATATCTTGAGGTCAGAGGTCATGGGACCCCTCTGAAAATCGCCATGCCAGTTTTGTCCTTGCCAAAATGTAGCTTGACTTTAGCATAGCTAGCATGACGTGGTAGGTACCAATGGGTTCCTTAGGTTTTATAGTTTCATGAGATATCTGTACCTTCACTCTAGCTCTAAAACTGATCCTGCTACAGCCTCTGAAAGACTGTAATGTTGGTTGGGATGTACCACGATCCCGCGGCTCTCAGGGGGTTAAATGATTCTGGGGTCGAGTGTTTCAAACAGTGTTTTTAATGAATTCCAACTGTTGGACTTTTATGTGTGAGTCCAGTAAATCATACCACAATTCATATTTTTGATCTCCATCCCACAGGCACACCAGGACAGGGCCATTGTTTCAAACATTTTTTTTTTTATTTTCATTACTGTCTTTGTTTGTCCATGAAGTAAGATAGGAGGAATTTGCCCTTTAATAGAAACCAGATATTCCCTTATGTATCACTGCCTTTTGTGCACTAAACTACTACACACTGGAGAGAGAAACCTGCCTTGGATGATAAAAGAAATGAGTGAGCATGTGCACGTCATTGAGGTTGTTAAACTTGCACTTCCCATTAAAGACGCTTCATTGAATTAAATTCAACTCATGAGGCCGACGCCACCTACACGTAGCTCAGCGGTAAAGAGGATATTTCTTTTTTTTCACTCTCCACCATCCGCCTCTCTTTCACTTCCACATTGTCCTCCTCATCTTTCTTCATCTCCCATCCATCCCCTCTGGGTCAAGAGCACCATATTATCTGATCTTTCTCCACTTTAATGTTGATGCCGTTAAGGCAGAAAATAAAACCCATAAAACCTTTATGGCTCCGGTGCCCCCTGTAGCTACAGCAACGCTCTGTATTCGATTGTGGGCTTTCCTGAAAGGGACTTTGGCCCAAGTACATTGCACAATAGTCCCGCGAAAATCTGCCATGTTTATCGATTTTTTAAAAATCTTTTAGAGTTTAGACCAAAAATGAGATATCCATCATACACCTACTTTGAGAAAAGTGATATATCACACTAAATGTATCTTTATACTACCAGAGAGTCATCCCTGTGGGGTTGAAACATATTTTTTTAAGGCAGAAAGACAGTATTTCAACTTGAGATGCATCAATCTGATACGATGGACCGTCTGTCAGCCACAAGTGCGATCCAAATTAAATACAGTTTCTTTATCACTGTCATAATATAATTAAGTGCTTCCACTGTCACTTACATTCAAGTCACGAAGGGCCAGCTCAGGTTTTAGTGCCAATCCCTCGCTGTGTGTCACCTATCATAAGAGTGACCCCAAATGGTTAAACACAGTGAGCTATATAGATTTAAAATTTAGAGAAAAGAGAGCAGATCGTACCAGAATCGGTATCAGGACAGCGAGTCGGATCTGTGCAAAAATTAATCATCTGTAACTTCTCAGACCAGTCACCAGCAAAAAACGTTAGCATTTTACGTTTCTGCAAAGCACGGATATGTTGAATGACGACGTTATTGCGTTTAGTCAGAGCAGGTGACGTATATCAAGCGACCATTATTGAAAGTTACGTTGTATAATAAGAATAGCAAGCGAGAAAGTCCACTAAGGACGGGTGGATGGGTCCAACAGACAGGAATTCACCCAGGAGATCGTTGTTTGTGTCCCGTGTGAAACCAAAAGTAAACATTGACTTTGCTGAGGTCAGAGGTCAAGAGACCCCTTTGAAAATGGTCATGCAACTTTTTCCTCGCCAAAATTTTGCATAAGTTTGGAGCGTTATTTAAATATCGCAAGTTGTGTTATTGCATTAAAAAAATGGTGGCATTAAAACAAATTTGTGTTAACACAATTATATCGCGTTAACTTTGACAGCGTAACGTTGTTATGTAGCTATGTTACGTTGTTACGTAAGTTACGTAAGTTATGTAAGTTAAGTTACGTTATGTTGTTACTTTACGTTGTTACTTAACATTGTAACTTTACATTGTTGCGTTGCTGCGTTACGTTGCTACATCGCGTTGTTACGTTGCGTTGTTACGTTGCGTTGTTACGTCTCGTTATTACGTCATGTTGTTAGGTTATTTTAACACAAACCATGATGTTTTTTCTAACCTTAACCAAGTAGTTTTGTTGTCTTAATCACGTGGGATTGTGCATTTCTGCAAGCGTAATACGAGGCTGATATGAAACGTATATATGGAACTTTTTTTGATTCAGAAATGTCAATGACATTCAACGTATCCCGTGGTTTACATTAATGTACAACGCCAACATTCTTTCTGGCGACTGGGTTGAACTTCTACTTCTGCAGCATCCCCCACTGCTCAGATAATCTATCTATCTATTAGTTGAATGCTAAATATGTTTTTCTTTCTTTAATCCACAGCAACACATTGACACATGCCATTCTTAGACAGTAGTGAGTTGCATACATTGTTGATTATAATACATTTCACAGACATGAAAAGGGAGGAAAAAGAGAGTAAATTAGAAAGAGTTGTTAGAAAGTGAGACAAAGATGCAGGGAGAGTTGGGAACAAGAGAGGCGAAGAGGGAGGTAAGATAAAGGACAAGATGAAGAAAAATTAAGGTAGCAAGAAACACTGGAGGCAATGGAATAAAGCAGAAGAGGGAAATAGAGAGACAATTGGAAAAACAAGACACATATAAAGAAACTGGATGATTTTAAAATGACCAGGAGGGATATTTATGTAAAAGTGAGATACATTCAGAGAGGCAGAGACACATATGAGGCCAAAGGGATTTCTGAACACTGTGATCAGAGGCAAAAAATACAAAAAGGTAAAGAAAGCCAGGGGAAGCATTTGAGCAAGTGGAGGCTCCAGAATCACTGAAGGATGGGAGGGAGAGAGACACATTCAAAAACATTATAATTATTGTAATTATGGTGATATGAATATTCATTCATTACTGGTTGGATTTTGCTGACAGTTGTACATTATAACACATTCCGTTCCAATGAATAGTTTGTAAACATAAATATAGCTTCTTCTTTACAATTTGGATTATATGATAGAAATCCAAAATGCTGCTGTCACCTGTATAGTGACAAATTGCAACTTTGGGGTTTGGTTAGAGCTACACACCCTCCCATAAAGCACCCAATTACCTTCCAGCTCACTGCTGATCTTTTTTTCATTTAACTGTAAAACTTGCTGCGTTTTAAATAATCATTGTTAACTATGAGAAAATCTGGGACTATAACGAGAACCAAACCAGTCGTCCGAAAAAAAAATGTTGGCATTGCACGTTTGATACGTTGAATGTGGACCTCAGCCTCGTATCACGCTTGCTGGAACGCACAACGAAATGTGGATAACGTTTCAAAATGATTGGTTAGGTTTAGGCATCAAAACTACTTGGTTAAGGTTAGAAAAAACATCATGGTTTGTGTTAACAACGTAACGCAACAACGTAACGCAACAACGTAACGCAACAACGTAACGCAAAAACGTAACGCAACAACGTAACGCAACAACGTACAAAACAATAACGTAACACAACAATAACATAACACAACAAAAACGTAATGCAACAATGTAATGCAACAACGTAACGCAACAGCGTAACGCAACAACGCAATGCAACAACGTAACGCAACAACGTAATGCAACGCAAAAATGTAATGCAACAACGTAACGCAACAACATAATGCAACAACGTAACGCAACAGCATAACGCAACAACGTAACACAACAATGTAACGCAACAACGTAATGCAACAACGTAATGCAACAACGTAATGCAACAACGTAACGCAACAACATAACGCAACAACGTACAAAACAATAACGTAATACAACAATAACATAACACAACAAAAACGTAACGCAACAACGTAACGCAACAACGTAACACAACAATGTAACGCAACAATGTAACGCAACAATGTAACGCAACAATGTAACGCAACAACGTAACACAACAACGCAACGCAACAACGTAACGCAACAACGTAACGCAACAACATAATGTAACACTGTAACATAACAACGGGACATAACAACAGAACATAACAACAAAATGTAACAACCGTAATAATATAGCTTTCGTAAATAAATAACAACCGCCCTTAGCAAACGTTCTTACATAACATTACGTAACAAGCGTAAACTCAACTTTTATATATCTATATACTACGTGATGTGCGCTACACCTCACTCACTGAAAAACATCACTTGCTCTGACTGAATGCAAAAGCGACTGGGCTGAGAGAATAGTGTACCTTTTAAAATTAAGTTATGAAGGTATCTCCAGACATATACAGAGATATAACATAATAACAATATTTTAATTTATTTCACATTAAAAAAAGATTAGATAAAAACTCAGGGGATCACCAGAGTTGTTAGGATGTGTCCTCTGGGCACAGGGAATAGCTTTCCAGCATTTTATTCAATCCATCCAATTGTTGTTGATATTTTTTTATAGGTTGGTTCACTACGCCAAGCTGCTAGAAAATTAACGAAGAAACCAATGTGATGATAATTTCCTGATGTTAAAATGTATTGCATAATGTTTTATATTAAATTCTCCCTCAGTGTGTTGAGTCATAGATTCCACTGCTGCACTCACTCTAAGTCAGTGTTGTTATGGCAGACAGGTAGATGCCCCTAAAATGTAAATGTCAAACCGTCTGGGGGCAAAACATCGCCTCAGTTGAGAGAGTATATCACTTTTGCAACAGGTTTTCTATCCTCTGGTGGCAGCAAAATATATTTGGATTTAAATTCACACAAGTGAAAGGTGGAGAATGAAGCAAGATTGAGACAAATAGATTTAGAGATGTAGCCGAGATATTGAGCAAATGGCTGATTCAGCCCATGCTGACATTCAAACAGTGAAAAACAAGAGTTACAGAAATAGAAGTGGGAGGGAGATAAGCAAAAAAACATGTAGTAAGCTCAATAATTTAATAAAAATAAAACTTTACAAACCACAATTTGTTTGATTCTGTGAACCCAATCTTACCCTCGAGCTTGTATTTTCTTTCTAGTCTGTCAAATTAGTGTTTTTGCCTTTACAAATTTAGCTTTGTGCACCCTCAGTAGGATGTGAAAGGATAAGAGCAAGTTAGTGATTCATACTCGACAGAGACAACTACAGAAAAAAAGCCCTTTTTTGCACAGAACTAACATCGCCTGAGGACTTTTTCAATATTTAATGAAGACCATGATCTTCTCCTAACCACAACCAAGTGCTGTGAGTAACGTAACCGTAAAAATCAAAACCAAATGAAGAACATGAATAGTGCTTCACTTGCTACGAGCTGATATTATATTGCAAGAGCAAATGTAAGCAGTATATACATTCTTCTGCATCAATCGTTTCCTGTTTGCTACCAACAGTCAACATTGTGTTTTTTAACTATAACAGTGATAGTTCCCAAACCGTAACCGCATGCTTATTACTGTAGCCGTGGCAAAGGTAACCTGACCAACCAGACGGTTTGGAAACTGTTTGGAAAAGGGCAGCCACTTTCAAAAAAATATTTAACACTTTACATATGTGATCCGATTCTCGCGTGATCTTGTGACATCGCGAAAAAAACAGCTATCGTTCAAGGTAAACAAAGGTCATCATAAAACAGATTTATTTCTCAACAGTGATTTGTAACAGTTTTAGTAGGAACAGACAAATAATGTCCTTCTGCAGATCAGAGCATCTGATTAGAAAACGCCTCTGTGTATGGGAGTGAACAAATAACACATTGTTGTTTCATTTAATTTGTGTAACGTTAGGTAACTGGACTCAATCGTCACTAATGGTAAAATGCTGACGTAGCTCCTCAGGGATTGAAGCTGATATTTTTCTCATATTGATAATCTAACCGGTGACAACTCATGAGTTAAGGTTGTAAGGACTATGGCTGTTGGCAGTCTTTGTTGGTTTTGTTTAAATATGGAAAATTGTAATTCTTTTTTATTTTATGGGTTATTGTTGTTCAAACTATGAAGCTAAGACAGTTATTATGTGCTAACGTCAGTTTTTCCACACTAACTGGCAACTCGATCACTAACACAGACACAGAGATACCATGTGATACCAACGTTGTTATACTTGGCTCCAAAGCCATAGAACCGAACGTCAGATATTTTCCACAAAGATAAACAAAACTTTCATTTTGGACCCGCCAAAATGTCTTAAATGATTAATTCACAGTCATATATATAATTTTTTCGAGGAAAAGACATACTTTTTACTCGCCACCTTCTCCAAACGCTCTGTGGATGTATTATATATATGTTTAAATGTTTCATCTACATGAAAATGTTATCAATGTAACCTTTAACTGTGAAATTTGAGTAAAAGCTAAATAAAAACCACAAGGTGCAAAATTCATTATTACATGAGGTCCCACCTTGACAGTAGACGGTGGAAATAAGGTTAAAGAGACAGACGCAGAATAAATTGAAAAAGATGATGACATTCCGAAAACTGCGTAGAAAATATGCAGAGAGCCACAGAGGCGGAAATAACCAGATGTGTCGGCAGCAGCGTAACATAATTGTCCCCGGTGCAAATTGTTTTCTCGGGTCCTCGCCCCAAACACAAGCGCACGCTCTTGCGCACATACACACACAACTACTCCAGACATGGAGAGGTTCACCATGCAACTCCCATACTGCTAAACCAACCTTAGATCAGCACCATGAAGAGCAGCCGGAGCGCCAAATTTATCAACTCTAACTTAACAGCCCGTCCTGGACTCAGCAGCCAGATGTTATCACAGACAGATTTCAGTAATTGCACAGTTTCCAACATATGAGACGTAACAATTACAGTGCTATAAATTTGAATCCCTGATCCCACTCCATAATAACAAAAAGAAACCAGTACTCACCCATTAAAAGTTTATCTTACAGGCCTTGAGCTCCGCAAAGTCATTAAGAACACTGCTTAAGAACCATGTCCTTTTTTATTGTAATGTCCTGGCCGTGAGCGATGCAGCGCAACGTGGCACGCCGTTTTGAGCTGAATTTCTGTCAGACGCCCAGCTGTCTCTATTTATTCCTGTCGCTTGCCTTGAAATCGCCTCAATGGACCAGGAGCGGCTGATTGGTGAAGTTGAAATGACAAGTCATCTATACGACACCTGAATGTTTCCTACTTGCTGTTGGTTATATTGTGTGTAATTTCTAATAAATATCACAATATTAAACGTTTTCTGTTTAAAAAGAACAAATGTAGGAAGATAAGTGGTTACATCTCCAGTCTAATTTCAAGAGCCTAGCTGATAGGTAGCCTACGTGGTTTGTTTACATGACGTAATAGAATAGAAGTGTATATAACCGATTCATTGTGGACACGGTGTATGAAGGTGATATTGTTGGCCCCTGGCAGCTTCTGGGCCCCGGTGCGCCGCACAGGTTGCACGTCGATATTTACGCCACTGTGTGTCGGCGTTGTGCAGACAGAGAGCAATGTGGGGGGTTCGCATTAAACTGGGAGAGATGTACAGAACCAGTAGATCCAGGGTGCGGTGATGGGCAAAAAATGAAGGTGTCCCCTACACCTCTGCTCCTGATTAACTATTTACAAGTTAAGATTAGAGATGGCGTGAATTATTAACGTGGCACTCACTGCTGAGACACACAGAAATGGAGAGGAAGAGAGAGGAAGGGCCAGAGAGGGAGGGGGAGAAAGAAATGGAGACCGACGGGGATGCTCCTGGGGGGGGATGAGGGTTGACGGCTCAGACGAGGAGAAGAAGAAGAGGGTGAAGAAGAGAGTAAAAGGATTCTTGGATGGAGAGAATTATAATAATGGTTTAGTAGGAAGGAGGGAGGTGGAGAGAAGGTAGTGGTGAGATGAAACAATGAAGTCATGGGGAATGGAAGGAGAGAGGACAGACCCAGTGGGCAAGAGGGGAGAGAGAGCTGAAAGAAGAAAAGGAGAGAGGGAGGAAGGGAGTCTGGTGAAGGTTGACAGGAAGGAAATGATCCAGGCTTAGAGAGGAGGGAGAAGCAGGGCGAGGATTGAGGCGAAGGACTAGCGGCTCACGAGGGACTCAGGGAGGACAAGACAGGTTTAGCCGAGGAGAGGAAAGCGAGCCGGGGAATCGGGGTGATAGGAGACAGGAATGACTCAAGTGGTTGAAATGCAGACAGAGAGAAGATAGGAGAAAAAGAGCGGAAAATGGGGGTGAGGGAAGGAGAGAGGAAGACATAATACAAAGGAGAGCAGGTAGTCGTTGGGGAATAGCAAGAAAACAAGACAGTCCCAGTGGAGACGGGGAGGCACAGTGACCACGACAGACCCACTAACTGGCTTACAGAGATCTAATCCTCTCAGTTAAACTGTTGCAATCCTCATCCAGGCTTCATTTTGAATGAAAAGGTCAGGTTTTATTTCTCCTTTGGAAGCTTTTGCAAAAACATTCCGTAAGAAAACTTTAATCTCTCATGATCCACATGGAGTCAGGGATCAGGAATCGTTTACCCCAGTTGTTGATGAAAAGCTGTTAACCCTACTGTACATAACAAAACTGGAAGTAAAGTTGACAATAGTGAGAGAAACGTAGTAAATTGCCACAATGCGACAAGTTCATTGATGGCCAGTATGGATCTTTGGCAACCTAACACCGTGTCCTAATTGGATACGAGCGACCTACTAGCACTGCACGCTCTCTGTCCACACTGAATACGTTAAATCATGCACTTCTATCTTACGTCATGTAAACAAACCACGTACATATCAGACTGGAGACGTAACCGGACGTAACCACTTAAAAGATGGGGTTAGTAGTACTTGCTATCTACGTTTGTAGCCTACTTTTTTAAACAGAAACCACATGTTTTGTATTGTGATATTTACTGGAAATTACATACAATATAGCCCGCTGTGCATCTCGATGCAACAACAGCACAGGCAGCAACACAGACAGGTGCAGAGATACGGTAAACAGGAAAACAACAGATTAATCTAACATTATGACTGATTTCTTCATAACCACAATTAAAGATAATAAAGACTAAATGTGTGTGTGTGTTTCACTGCTCAGCCTGCTGTATGGTGTAACATTAGTCCCATTGTGTTTTCCACAATACTGAACAAATGAATCCAAACAGGTAGAAGAAGTAAGATGTAAGAAGAGCACAGGAGGCTTTTCCTACTCTCTTGGTCCTCTTGTGTTTTAATACACCTGATTTATAGGCCTACTTTCTCTCAGTTTGTTCTACTGAGCTAGATTAAAAAAACACAAACGTGTAACGGGAGCGGATCGAAACAAGGCTTCGTACTTAAATACTGTAGTGATGGCTTGTATGTCCCATAGTTTCCATAGCTGTCCCTTTTGTGCTGCGTGTTTGTGTTTTGTTTTAACCATTAGTGAGGTGGCTGATACATTTCTTTGTCACTGCTCGTCCTCAAAGTGACAGTAATCAAGTTAATATCCTCATTGACATCCAGGACAATTGACCCGGTTTCCTTCTGGCTAATTTTATCTAAACGTTCTTCGTCCATGTTGCTGCATTCTCAACGAGAGCGACGGAAAAAAAGATTTATTTTTTTGTTTCGTTTTTTTTATCGTGGTTTCGAATTGGGTATCGGGAATTGTGGATTTTCACTGGTATCGGTATCGATTGAAGCACATTGAGTCTACGCCTGTTGTTTGAAATGTGCGATATAAATAGAACTTGATTGATTGATTGATTGACCACTAAATTTATGGTATTGTGACATCCCTTAGGCCAGGTGTAAATGTAATTAGGTTAAATACAATCTGGATATGAGACGCACATTAATGTGAGTTGTAAAGTGGGTCAAAGACGAAATCAAAAAATGAAGATGTTTATAGGGCATATTTACACCTGTAGATATTTTTGAGGCGATATGAATGGTTTGCTGGAGAACGTCCTTGGCTCAGGAAAAGCAAGAGGGATTGTTTATTTGGACAGGACTGCTCTATTGGACAGCCTTACCACTAAACATGGCAGAAGACAGGTCTGGGCAGTGGAAGTGGAGATGGGACTGTTTGGGAAGGCTGCCACGGAGCTGGAGAGACAGACTTGGAAGAGAGACTAGAAGCCCGAGAGAAGGATATATGCAGGTTTGGGCCGCTGAGCAACAGGAAAGACCAGCAAGTCCATAACATAATACCAGCCGAGCTCTGTTTTTTTTAGTAACATACTGAGGAAATATAGTTCATAAACAAATCTGCCATGTCTCAAAATGCTGTTACTAAACCAAATCAAACAACAACAACAAATGTCGTTTGTTCATGCCTTTTAGAATGACACATTGAAGCCTTTTTTGATCTGTTGCCACTATTGTCAGGTTGACTTTGATTTTCAGTTTCTTCCAAAACCAGCCAGGTCTCCTAATATTTATGTTTCCTATACAACGAAACTCCATTGTGAATAATGTTTCGAGGGAACATATTTCGTTCTGGCGTATTACAAATCCGTTTTTCAATTAACTCTGCGTGTGGAGGGGGTTGGTGTGCTGGACGGGTCAACCAACGCAGGACTTTCAACCTGGAGATGCTGTTTGTATCTAGTGTGAAACTAAAAGTCAATGTTAATTATTTTAATAATGTTATTTCGTTTTAATAAACCTAACAAAATAGTTTTTTTTGCTGTGTTAATTTCGTAGTTATTTTAAGCCAAACCATGTTTTTTTTGTTTTTACTGAATAATCAAAATTGTTTAAAACTGCGACCTTAATCAAAGATGAAAATTGTTTAAAACTGCGACTTTATTGAGAATGCAGATTAGTTATATGGGAACGTAATTTTGTAAAAGACAGGGTTAACAAAAGCATTACAATTAAGATTGATTAAGATATTATTTGTAAGCCTTAAAGAAATTGTTTGTAAGACATCTATAAATGTTTCATATACTGATATTTGTAACACTTTGTTTATGGTTAATAATTGGTTTGTAAACCATCTATAAACATTACTTGGATGGCTATTATAAAGTAAAGTAACTGATGATTATTATACCTTGTTAAATGGATTATACATTATTTGTAAAGCATCTATAAACATTATTTAGATAGCTAATAGTTTGTCGTTGATTAATAGTTGGTTTTTGGTCCATCTATGAATGTTTACAGATGTTTTACAAACAAATTCTTTAAGGTTTGCAAATAATTTGGTAATTATTAACAAATACTTAATATAGTACATAAAATGTTATAATGTGTACAACAATAAACTGTTAATAAATACTTTACTACACTTTATGTTATCAGAATGTAATTGTTATTGTCTCTTATTAGCTCTGAATTTATAAACTAATTATTTCACATTACACAAACTAATGATAAAATACTAATACTAATAATTAGTAAAACATATTATCTGTTTGTTAACAGTAAAATAACTATTAACTAAGTTTAATTACCTATCAATTTACCATTTAGAAATGATGCTTATTATAAAGTGATACCAATCGTTGACTTGTATTCGGGCCAATCCGGTAGATTATTGGAAAACTGGACTGCTGTGAAACTGTGGAACAAAATGATTAGGAGGTAGAAGGAGAACTAACAGGTTGGTAGATAAAAGGGCAGAGGGCAAACCAGCTAACAGAGATGAGCATTTCTAAAATAGAAACTACTTTAGAGTTAGTGGGAAAGCAGTTAGGTGTCAAGCTGAGAGCCCACAATATGATGCCTGCTGCTACTCAGGGTGGCTCTCCAACTGATTTGCTGAAGGCTTGGCAGGCTGACGCTGTGGGACTCGGTAAATCCTGGGCTCAGCAAGCTGACACACCAGGGTTGTAGGCACCAGGGACCAGGTCTGCAGAGGCTGCGGGGAAACGGGCAGAGGCTAGCTGGTGAGACTGCAGCCATCATTCAACAACTGAATGTGGGGAGAATGTAGAGCGGACAGAAATGACGAAACTTGTGAATGTGAGGAGCTTTGACAGCATTGAAAAAGCATACATTTTCACTAAGAAGCTGAAAATAATATATATATTTACCTTGTAACATACAGGTTTCCTTTGTTCTCCCCTTAAGTAGATTTAGGGATGGACAAATCTTCCACACAATCTCACATTATCACAAATCTACAATCCATTCTGTATCATCTCGTTCCAACTCATATTGAAGTGATATGATGTTTACATTGTATCATTGTATTTGCACTGGAGGTTTCAAGTTACCACTGATTTCTTTAACGCATTAACGTGACTTGCTAGATTTTTAGGTTGTCATTTTTAGGTATGCTCAGTTTTAAAGTTAGAGTGAAGATACGACATTACAAAAACCTAAAGAGTCCATTGGTACCATACTGGCTTGTTGCGAAGGAGGCTAAATAACGCTCCAAACTTATGCTAAATTCTGGCGAGGAAAAACTGTCATGTCCATTTTCAAAGTGGTCCCTTGACCTCTGACCTCAAGATATGTGAATGAAAATGGGTTCTATGGGTACCCACGAGTCTCCCCTTTACAGACATGCCCACTTTATGATAATAACATGCGGTTTGGGGCAAGTCATAGTCAAGTCAGCACACTGACACACTGACAGCTGTTGTTGCCTGTTGGGCTGCAGTTTGCCTTATTATGATTTGAGCATATTTTCTAATGTTAAATACAGTACCTGTGAGGGTTTCTGGACAATATTTGTCATTGTTTTGTGTTGTTAATTGATTTCCAATAATAAATATATACATACATTTGCATAAAACAAGCATATTTGCCCACCTCCAGGTTGATAAGAGTAATAAATATTTGACAAATCTCCCTTAAGGTACATTTTGAACAATTAAAAAAATGTGTGATTAATTTACGATTAACTATGGACAGTCATGCAATTCATTATGATTACATATTTTAATGTTACAATAAGAATAATGCAAGGTGTAAAGGGGGTTACTGTTAGCTAGGGCCGCAATTAATATGAATAATAACATGAAAGATAAAATACGTAAAGCATTCCAAAATGATTAATATGCTGCGGCTGAAGACACTGTCACTCCTTGAACTCTCTTTTTCTTAGCGTCCCCTCCATCTTCAGTACCCCTGAGGTGAGGAGAGCACTTAAGCCTCTTAAAGCCTGGGGAGACACAGCAGACCTCACCATCAGGCATTTGAATGGCCAGACGGGAGTTTGACAGGTGATGTGTCACACTTTCAGAGTGAAAGAGAACAACATCCATGTAACACTGATACAATTGTTCATTTTTCTCATCAAGCACATTATCCAGACAGACCGGTGAGGATTTCAGCAGCAATCGTTCCTTTGGTATCTTTTCATTTATTTATACGGTTTTGTTTTGCTGAGCATGTGTGTTCTTTTGAAGCACTATCCATCTTCACAGTGATGCTGTCATATGCACCATATTAACACTGCTCAGTGCAACGCTTTTCACTGAAGCAGCCGAGACAGAATGGGACCCTGATGCTAGTTGTCGAGGGACGGGAGAACATCTCTTATTTATTCCTCACTTCCAGGTTTCTCTAGTCTGTCTGAGATTAATGCTGCAGACCTTCCAGAAATAAACACACTACACAAACAACAAGAGACGGAAGAAAGGCAAGAACAGACAATTTAAAAATAAAAAAATATATATTAAAAGAAATATACACACTGTTGGGACACGTAAGATAACCAAAGTGAGTTTCCTAACAATAGAAAACTTAATAATAGATAGTAGAACTTAATGAATTGAAGGTGTAAGAGCCAGTTATCCACATATTTATATTCAGTAAAATTGCACATATTGGCATGACAGATGACATAAGTTCTAGTTCATACCACAGTTTTTGTATAGTTTAAATAGCCACCATGTAGGATCATGCTGTTTACCATTTTCTTGTTATAGTGCTAGAATACACATTTTATTATTTATGACAGGATATAGTGCCGTAGGCCAGTTTTTTAGTGTGCATGGCAAAAGAGAGCTTTTAGAAGATGCTGTGAAGTCTGCATTAGGTGTGGATCACAACAAGTTTTTGACCGTGTTATACAGTTCTATATACTGCGTTATAAACTGTGTTATGAATATCGTAGGCTATTTTAGCTTACAGTGATAATGTGATAATGTGATAATGTTTAACGTAGGCCGATATGGAACATCAAGTCAGTCTCTAAGGTTTTCTCAAGTAAACCCTCGTTCAAGAGTACATTGGGTCTTCACAAAGAAATCTTGCAATTAATTGGAACACAAGTCATAACTGAGATACCTTGCAGACTATGTGGCCTATAGGAACTTGGAGCATGATAAAACGGCCACTACAGAAGGTATGAGTCTCTGGATTGTGAACAGAGTTTTGTCCCTGAATGACCTCTTTTCGTTTAATGAAGGTTAAATAATTCAATAAATGTGAGACTTTGTTTTGCCCCTCATGGGCTGCTTTTATCTGACCTAGTGAATATTACTCACTAGATTATAAACATGCTTTCTTCCAGAACAATGCATCCATGAGTACGACTCCCTGACCAAGTGTGTGTGTGTGTCTGTCTGTGTGTCTGTCTGTGTGTCTGTCTGTCTATGTGTCTGTCCGTCCATGAGTGCATTTACCTATGTTGATGTGATGAGTGTGATTCTTGGTGCTATGAACTTGAATAATGACCCACTAGTGTGTGTGTGTGTGTGTGTGTGTGTGTGTGTGTGTGTGTGTGTGTGTGCACTCAAGTATGTGTGTCCGTGATGAGCATGACTCACTCGGTACTTTGAACCTGTATTAAGGTCTCCTCTTTTTTTCTCTGTGGGTGCATTTGTGCAGTGTGTGTGCTGTATTATCACTCAAGGAAAAACATTCTGTTGGACTTCGACCTCTACATAAAAGGGTCAGATCAGACTGCATAAAAATGTTTGCCATGAGAAGTATATAGCACATTCTACCTTCATCACAACATGATGCATGCACATGTGCATTAGTGAACTCACCTGGTACGTAAACACACCAACTCATACAGACACACACGTCCAATAGAGAGGCAAAGTCCCGCAACATTCTGTTGGACTACCATGGGACCTTAGTTCAGAAGAAAATAGGTACGGTAGTCAACCGAGAGAGACGAATAATCTTTTTTATCATGTTTGAATTGCGCCATGAATCACACATGTGATTCTTTGTCAATTTAAAACATAATTTTGCAAGTCAAGAAAGTCGCGGTTTGTTGCGAAGCTGTTGAAGTACAACACTGTGAAAATACGTGAAACGACTACACACCCATATGTCGCGTAAGTGACGTCTCTCTCTCTGAAGCTACGATGCCTGTGTGTTTCGTACTGGGATGTACTCGCACCAGCAACGGGTCTCACTCCTTCTTTCTTTCCAGGAGTTGCTGGATAAAGCACATCAGGTAAGATAACGTTTTATCTGTGAGTGAAATATAGCTAGTGTTGGTTACTTATATTGTTTGAGATGAGAGCTGTAGTTCACTGAGCGGTTTCACACAAAACTAAATGATACTACGACAAACCTACAATAAACTCTTTTAAATTCACAAGCTTTCCTGCTGCTTTCTTGCTAGTAGCTTGGCTCGCTAATCGCCTAATGACTAATACCTCACTAGTTTGGAACAGTCAGGCGCAATTACATATTTCCGCCCAACAGGATTAAAAAAATAAATAATTGTCTCTCGCCGTTGTCTACCATTCAAAATTTTCCGAAACAAGTTCCCAAAGGTTGTTCGTGTCCCATGTGAAAGTAAAAGTCAACCTTCACTTATTTTAATTTACATCCGTAACTTAATAACATAACAAATATAGTCTTTAATTCATGATGTTGTTTTACTAAACCTAACCAAGTAGTTTTGTTGCGTTTTCTTTTTTTTTTGTTTAGTTTTGTTTCAATTCAGGATGTTAACCACATGTTTAAAACTGTCTAAAAGTGCGACCATAATCCGGGAGATAATACGTTTCACTGGAAACGTAATATGGAATGCAGATTAGTTGCATGGAAACGTAAACGTGTAGGAGACAAGGTTGCACTTGCATAGCTGGAAAAATAGAGTATAAAATACAGAAAAAATATTGTGAAAAATGAACCCAGGTAACCACATCCAGTAGGCTCTCTAGAGTGGCTTCACACGGATATGCTGTAGAGACACACACAAACACACACACACACTTAGAGATCGCCAGGGTCAAGGACAGATAGATAGCTGCCAGTAAATTCAGTGTGTATTTATATTCCACATCCACGATGCAATTTAATGAAATTCTGCTGGGACACAAATGGATTTACAGTTTGTGGCTTTTCTTAACAAGAGCAGGGCCGTAACTAAAGATTACTTTCATTGACGATTACATTCTCGATTAATCAATTTGTTGTTTGGTCTATAAAATGGTGAAACATGTGGATCAGTGTTTCCCAAAGCCCAAGATGACGTCCTCAAATGTCTTGTTGTGTCCACTACTCAAAGATATTCAGTTTCCTGCCATAGAGGAGTAAAGAAACTAGAAAACATTCACATTTAAGAAGCTGCAATCAGATATTTTTTTTTCTTAAAACATTACTCAATCTGAATCGTTATGAAACTTGTTATTTACACCCCTAGTGACAATTAGGGATAGGTATGGTTAGGATTTTATTGATATTACTACTCTGTTAGATACTCTTACTCTTAGACTTATCGGTTCGGTTCGGTTCGATTCGGTTCTTTATCGATACTCTCATCACTTTTTTCATCACTAAATAATTGTTTTTTAACATATTATTTAAAAAAGGAATAAATTCAGAAGAGGATTTGAATTTATTGATATTTTAGTTATCACTAAATGTTTTTAGAGCAGCAAAAGTAATGTTTACAACAGCAAAGTCACTATAAAAACTCAATAATATCTTATGGAAATTAATCTAAAAGGTCAATAAAATAAATAATACTCCTGAGTGAAGTTGATAAAGAATGAAGAACACAGACATCAGTCAGCATCAGTCCTTCCTCCTGTCCTCTGTCCTCCCTCTGCTGATGTGATTCACTGTCTTCAGGTACCGAGAAGTTTACAAGAATTTGAAGGTACGTGGCAAACTAAGCTAAACAGTTAGACTACATATATGCTGCTTTTGTTTTAGCTTGTTTGCAACAATCACTATTGGCCAAGCTAGCGCGTGTGCTTGTGTAACCATAGCGGTGGAAATATTGTTTTTCTACATGTCTACATCATGTTTATGCTTGTTGAACAGGTGTATTGATAAAGTATTGGCTTTTGACACGCAAAGATTTTATTGCACTTACAGTAACTAGCGTAGTTTACCTGCTTTACTTCACTGTCTCCACCGCCGCCTCTCTGCTCTGCTACTTGCTGACTTTGTTCCGTGCAAGTGTGTATGTGTGTGTGTGTGTAATTTGACACAGATAGCAGAGGAGATGCTGCAGTGTGATAATAAATTACACAAAAACGTTAAAAAGTACTGATAAAAGAACCGATAACGTCGGCGCTTATCAATACTTTGGTCTAATAATTTTGCACCGCTGCCCAGTTAATACCAGCTTCCGGTACCCATCCCTAGTGATAATGATGCTGGCAGGCTTCTTGTTGACGATAGCAACGGCAACAGCAATGACGATCAGATCAAGACAACGATTATGATGACGAAGAACGCCTACATTCATGATGCAGCAACAATCGCAATAATGAACAGGAAGACAACTAAAGAAAACAAACTCAAACTCAAAAAAAATCATTTAAGTTTCCAGCAGAGATTGAACCCACTGGACCACCTACAGAGCTCCTGAGAGCTGTACATTTGAACATGAGACAAATGTGTGTCATCTGCAATGAGACATACCAGTGTGTTCACAATGGCACTTTTTGTTTTAAAATTGAATCTGCGGCAAGTCGTTCCTTATTATTCATCTCATGATGGTGATTGTAGGGGTGGCGTCGATGGCAATGGCAGTAATCATGACGGCGATAATGTCGACTGTGACAGTGATTATGATGAAAACGCAATAATGGTAATGACAATGGATAGTAAGAGCATGAGAGAGGAGTTTCTGATGGCTGTGGGAAGGAAAGGAATGAATAAAACATCTCATTTCTCCTGCAGGGTACTTAGGAATAAACACCTTTTTCAACCTGTAATAGGGAAGAATATTCCACCTGGTATTCCACCTAATGTGACACAAAGACAGGGTGACTGTGCTCTCCAAAATACAAAAAGGCAAATGTATCACATTTGGTTTGCTCCTCAGCACAAGACGTATTACAGCTACGAAACATGTTCCAGAATCTAACTTCATACAAAATCATTGTCTCTATTTCTGTCACAGTACAGCGCTGAGCAGCTGTATTAATACTGTCTAATTATTTCTAATTGCCCCTTTATATGACTACTGACACTGCTCCAGTAAATGTGTTCAGTTTTTTCTCTAACAGACAGGGACTTGAAGCCTCTGCAGTGTGAAGTTCTTTTTTAGTGTTTGGTTACATTTTTGTGAATGAAACAAACAGAGCGGAACGAGGTTACCTTATATACAACCCCGTCTCCTACAAAATAAAAAATAAATAGTAAAATGATTTATTTACTAAACTGCATTCTCAATTACATCTTGAGGGAAATGTATTTTCTTACGGATTACAGTCGCAACCTTTTTAAACACGTGGTTAACATTGTAAATTGAAACAAAATAAAAAACTCAGCAAAACTACTTGCTAAGGTTTAGTATTTAGTGAACATTGGCTTTTGGTTTCACACGGGACACAAACACCCGTCTTCTGGGCAAAAGTTTGGTGTTTGTTGACCCATCCACAACCCCAACCCCTTCCCCATACGGACTTCCGCAGACGGATTATAACTACAAACTAGGGATTGTAACTAACTAATGTGTGGACGCAAATTTGTTTTAACATCACTAATATCACTAATAACGCATGAATGCCACTTGCTCAGTTTTAGCTAGAGTGAAGATACTGGCATATGAAACTAGAAAAAAAACTAAGGAATCCATTGATACCAAAATCGTAGAAGGGTACCCACGAGTGCCAATTTTCTGATAATCACATGCAGTTTTGGGGTGAGTCATAGTCAAGTCAGTACACTGACACACTGACAGCTGTTGTTGTCTGTTGGGCTTGAGTTCGCCATGTTATGATTTCAGCATATTTTTATGCTAAATGCAGTACCTGTGAGGGTTTCTGGACAATATTTGTCATTGCTTTGTGTTGTTACTTTATTCCAATAATAAATGTATACATACTGTACATTTGCATAAAGCAGCATATTTGCCCGTTCCCATGCATAAAGCAGCATATTTGAAGTGAGATCCTCAAGACAGTGCTCACTCAAGACACATGTGGAGATGGATTTTAAAACCAGATGTGAAAAGACGCCACCGCCTGGTCAGTGCCCCTCGGTATCTGGGACCGACACATGGGGTACCCCTCTTGTGTTACTTTTGGACGGACCAAGGACGGCGTGTCAATATCCGCTTGTTACATGCTTAAGTTTAGGCAACGCAACCACTTAGTTAGGGTTAGTTGTGGTTGACGTTAACTTCTAGCAACTCACGGGACTCACAAAACTGACGATACTAAGGACTCACGGGACTGACGATAATGGCGAGTCACGTGACTAAAGTCTGACGTGACAAAATAAGTCAACGTTACTTTTAGTGTCACACGGGACACGAACAGCGCCCTCCTGGTTGAAAGTCTTGTGTTTGTTTGACCCATCCACCACCCCTCTCGCCAGCCCTGAACGGACTCTCCAATGTTAATGCTACATCACTTGCTCCGACCGTCGCATAACGCCGCGAGTGGGTTTACATTGTAGTTAGTTGAAAGCCCAGTTCGTCACATACTGTTAACTGCTCTGTGCGTCATTTTCCAATGCTGAGGGGCGCTTACCAAACGACGGTATTTCACGAGTTGGAAGTGAGAACAGGTTGGATACTATCTTTACCGTCATTACGATGGCTGTTAGACGCGTTGTGTGTTTCCATGTATGTTTGCATGTGAACAATAGCTCCTGTTTTTCTCTGTAGGATCATTCTAAATGTCTGCCTATGATCCTTCTCTTATCCTCTTCGATTTCCTCCCTCTTTCCATCTCCCCGTTCGCTTCTCATCCGTCTGCCTCCACCTCTTCCCTTCGAACTGGGGATTTCAGTTCGGCCCTGAGCAGTAATTTAGATTCCCATAGGGGCGTGCGGCATTAGGAGTGTCTTTGAAGCAAGTCCCCACCCAACCCCCTTCCACACATCTTGAAAGCCGTTATCCTCATATTAAACACTGTTATGGAGCCACCGTGGCCTTGATGTGGTGACCAACCTTGACTCTTTGATTTAATACATCGTTGGTCGATCTCACGCACTGAAGCACCACCACATCCTCCGCGTGCATGTGTTCTCTTAACGCATGCATGCACAGGCCCGTACACTCACCCTTATGCAATCCGTATTCACACCTATAAGCAAAAGCAACCTCGTACTCACACACACGCACAATGACACGCATGCACACACTTCAAAGTGAATTAGGTTCAACAGACTTAACACTTAACAGCTTCAAAGGAGGAGAGGATGATGTTTTGCATGAGACAAACTTTTATTGAACTTCAGAGCTTGATGTCTGTTCTTTTTTAATTTCCTTCCTCTTATAGATGTGAGGTGACAGGGTATGTCAGATCCTTTTCCAGCTAGACGCCCACACCCCTCCCCAGGTGATATGAGAATCACAATTAGATAAATAGAGATAAATTAGAGGAATAGTGCAGTACTGGTATATTTATATAACACCATTCCTGAAAGAAAGTGCACAAACAACATGACAGATTGTTCACTGCTTTCCAAATGTTGGTAAATCACGTGTGTCACTCCTATGGTTTAAATCTGATTAAGTTTCTGTTTATGTTTAAGTTAAACTAAAACTTCTTGGTTAAGATTGAAAAACTGTTTAGCTGTTTAGTCTAACTGTTTAGCTTAGTTTGCCACGTATCTTCAAAAAGGGGCTCTATGTAAGAATCGCAAATTGCTTTTTAAGAGTGACACCTGTGGCCATTAAGTCAATGACAGTCAGCGTCCTGTTGCTCACGCTTGTACTCTCACTACGTAGACACAAGCAAGCATCGGTCAAAACAGTGAGGCGACACACATAAGACTGAACATGATTGACAGCTAAATACCACAATATCACTATATAGTTCTCATGCTTGGCAGTAATGTTAACTTTTCGGGCTCGGGGTCTGTTTTGATATTCAAAACCGAACGAGGGTCCCTCCATGAATCGAAGGCCTGGCCGATGTTGATCCTAGTTTTCTCCCGACATCAGTCACATTCAAGGCCGCCTCTAGCTCTTTTGGTGCCCTAGCTGAAAATTTGGATTTGGAGCCACCGCTAGCGGCGCCGCTCTGGGGTTAGGGTTAGGAACCCTAATCCTAGCCACATAAACCGCAACATACATTAGATATCACAATGGTTTTAAGACAAAAATGAAGATTTTTATTTTCATAAATAACTTTATTTATTATGATATCAATAATATCATAATAAATAAATGTATTTCTTTCTTTATTTACTTGTTCATTTGTTATTTCAATGCAGTAAATGATGAAGGGTGCCCATCGGCATCGGCCCTGGTCACATTCCTGCTTTGCAAGACGGGCTTCACTAGATATAACTTTCCTTTGTGCTTCCGTGGAGTTTGTGTTGGAGTCTGAGTTGTGGTTGGCGCTGGTATTTTGCTGCCGTTAACGGTTAGTTGCACATTGTTAGCCTTGTAGCGGAGCTGTAGAGAGTAAAGGCACTCACAAGCGCACATGACATCACATCCATTGGATTTTACTGAGAAAAAAAACATCCTGCATTCTTCACATTAAAAGCAGTCTACAGGCTGATAAAGGAAAACCAGAAAATTGCGGATGTTCTAATTTTTTAGGTTAGGTTGCAACCTCTTCACACATTGGAAATAAAAAAAACAATTAAAAATGTTTATATGAGTAAAAACATACATACAGTCCTTTAACCACAGGGATGAGAGCAACACATTACTGCTCTCAACTTGTCAAATAATAATATTTAAAAAGAATAATAATCTGATAAATAATAATCTTATCAGTATATATATTCAACAGCTTTGTCAGTTTTTGAGTTGTCTTTCCAAAGGTGGACACATTGGAACAAAACTTTAAGCTAAAAGATATTAAAGTCGAAAGAAATTAAAGCTGGCTGAGGGTGCTATCGGAAGTGCGGATCGGCCATGGCACACTGGCAATAATAACTTTAATGATAATGAGATTTAGTGTAGTACTCTCTCAATAATATATCTTTGGGAAGTACCTGGAAATATGTCGAGAGCAGCTCACAGGAGCATTAAAATGTAACACCAGAAGTCATTATAACAATTTATTAGAACAAATCCATTATAAAGCCTCGCACTTTCCACCTGGGTGATAACACACGGCCTCAGGTGTTCAGAGAACAGTAGAGCTGAGACGACAAATGCACACTGGAGGGAACAACGTCGGGAAGAGTACATGAAGGATTTCCACATTAAATTTAGCAACTTCACAGTGAAATTGATTGTGACATTGTAAACATAAACATAAATACCAATGCTAGTCAGGTATGCAGCGAGGAATGATGGGCCTTCAGATACTCTGATGCGTCTAACAATTAGCTCTTCAGTAGCTCTCAACAACTCGCCACAGAAAGGCTCCTGTAGCTAGTTGAGATCAGTGTCTCGCTCAAGGACAGTTTTTGTCTAAAGGGGGTTGAACTCTGCCCTGCTGCTCTCCCTGCTCACTAGCTTTCAATCACTTGCCATTGTGACAGAGGTAGAATACGTGAAAAGAATGCTTAGAATAGGTGAACAAAGAAAAGTATATGGCCAACGAGATTTAATAGGCAGCTTCACAATTGCAGTACAGAAATGGCAAACTAGGTTGCAATTTCATGTCCGTTAAATAGTTTGTCAACCAGAGAGCCCTGATGAGTTTATTTTTCAACTGTAAACTATCCCCCTTAGTATGTATCCCCAACCCGGTTTCATGGGATGGCATTTAGATACCACAACATTACATGGACACTCCGCGTGTCATGAGTACGCATTTTAGCGTTTTCACGTGTATTTGTATTTGTATGACACTTTTCGTGTGTCATTTGTACACCACGCAAATGCAGCAGGTCCGCAGGTTTAGGCAAGAATATCACTAACTTACGTTCAGTGACGCTCACAGACCGGCTACAGAGCAGCAGAGTGGCGAGGGAAAGAGGCGAGGGAAAGAGTCGCCTCTGACGGGGCAGAGAGATACCTACTGAGACAACACGACCCTTTCTAACATTACTCTAATATTTGTAGGGATATCATTTCACTGTTTTGTTTCTGTAACTGAAAAAGCAGTTTGAGTAACGTAAATTTTGTCGAGCAATGTTTTATATTTACCGTCTCCCCTCTTTGATGACCCGGTATCAGTATCGGCCTCAAAATCCCATATCAGTCCAGCCACAAAGTCTGCTGTGGAAGACCCAGAGTGGTTGACTGTGTTGAAACAACATGGGACTTTGACACTGGAGACCACAGTTCACAGTTCAGTGTTGGTTTATTTTAACCATAACCCTAACCAAGCAGTTACTCTAACCCAAACCATCATCAATCCAAAAACACAAAACCTTGGAGGAAAATAACAAATTATATATTTTGTTGTTTTATTGGCAGGATGTCTCAGTTGAATCAGTCAGAGCTGATTGTATTAAACAAAAGGTTGATCTCCAACTATGAAGATGGGATCTCTATTCTTACATATTTGAAAGATTTGTTCTTTCCAGAGTAACAACGAAAGAATGTTCTTCAAACGGACAAATCTACTGACTTTTCATTTTTGGATTTTGAATCCATAAAGTGCTGGTGTGTTTTTGGAAAACAGATCTGCAGTCTCAAGAGTTTAAATGTCACGTTATTGATACCTTCTGCATTATGCCAAATATAAAAGAAGAGCTTTTTTGATTCTGACAACGGTCCAGTTAGTAAAAACCCTTCCACGTGTTGCCTTCAGCTCAATACACAACCTTAGAGGGATAATCTCTTGCATGTGGCACCTTGTTCTTAGCCATTTACAGATGTGATAGGATTAGGAGAAGATAAACATGCATGAGAAGGTGAGAGAGGCTTTTTCCATCAACCTCACATCTTTGAAGGGGAAATAATGAGTTAATAAGGATACAAGGAAGCAATCATCTTTTTGAGTTTGCCATGTTATGATTTGAGCATATTTTTTATGCTAAATGCAGTACCTGTGAGGGTTTCTGGACAATATTTGTCATTGTTTTGTGTTGTTAATTGATTTCCAATAATAAATATATACATACATTTGCATAAAGCAAGCATATTTATCCACTCCCATGTTGATAAGAGCATTAAATATATGAAAAATCTCCCTTTAAGGTACATTTTGAACAGATAAAACATGTGCGATTAGTTCGCGATTAATCGCTATTAACTAACAACATAAAGTCAACGTTGACTTTTGGTTTCATACTTTCATACGAACAGTACTCTCCTGTGTTTGTTGTACCCATGCATCACCCCTCCCTGCCGCCCTGAGAGGACTTTCTTGCTAGTTATCCTATTTAAATCCCGTAAATTTCTTGAGTTACGGGATTTAAATTGCTTGATATACATCATTTTCTCTGCGCACCGCTTGTTGTACTTCGTCACCTTCTCTGACCAAATGCTAAATCGTCCACACTCGTGGCACGCGGCGACTGAGCTTCTAAACTTTGAGCAACAGTTGCATTGACTGTTTTTTTTTTAAATCCCATCCACTTGGTGCACGATACTGGTTAAAACAAACACAAGGAAGCATTAACAAACACCGTACATTATTTAGAAGCTAATTTAGATAACCTCTTAATATGTGCCATGAGCAGAATGTCCTAACAGCTTTGTCTTGTTGCTTGTGCAGCAGAAAAGAAAGCCGAGCAGCAAGCGTGTAAAAAAAGTGTAAACCACTACTGTCTTGTATTTGTAAGCCTTACAGAGCGTGGGATCTCTATTTTTCTATTCATTTGTTGCTCTCAGCCAAGCTCCTCAAAGTGGACGTGCAAACTTCAAGAGAGTCATTCATTCTAGCGAGGGCTACTGCTCCTGCTAAGCATCATTTCCCATCGAGCTGGTGAGTCCTGTTCTCTGGAGCATGATAGACAGCCACCTTACCAGTCGAGGTAATTCAACAGCTAACTCTTGAAATAGATGAAGGGTAGCATCTAAACTGATGAATAAATTCAGTCAAACTTCTCTCCAGCTGTTTCATACCACAGTCAGCTGATGATCTGGAAGGCCTTACTGACAGTGAGGTCTTGAAGAAGGGAAACTGTACTCTGCTCACTGCTTCAGTTTCATGACTAATTGGTGGGTAAATAGTCCAAATCCAAACAGCGTCGCCGGTTTAGAACAGGAGGGGCCAAGCTGAATGATAAAGTTTGAGCAAACACAGCCAGCACCTGGTTTATTCTGACGGAAGGGGGGAAGCTCCACTTTGAAGCATTTGGACCTCATCTTTATTGACATTGAATTGTCGACTTCATTAAAGTCGCTCCTCAGACTCCACAAAAGAGACTTGTTTTTGTTCTTTTCCGCTCTCTGTAGATTCTGTATTCAATCGTCACGTTGAATCTTTTTTTGACATCTTGACATTTTTGTTATTTGTTTTTCTTCCTGTTTTCTTTGAAGGTGATGTGTTCATCTAAGGCCTTTATATTTTCTTTGTTTCACCTGCACAGACAAATAAATTGCTTTCTGTGCTGTCTTTGTTTTACTGTTTGTATTTTAACACAGACTTTTATGACTTTCCCCGTTTGGTTTTTGGATAGGGAACAAAGCTTTTACTGAATTGTTTCGTAATGCTCTTGTGGCACTATTCTCCATTAGCAGCATTAGGAGTTTAAAACAAATTTGGATCTTCCCAATTCTTCATGGAGTACAGAAATGAATGAAAAAACAGTTGTTGTTTTTTTTTTACCAAACAGCTCAAGTTTGGGAGGTTTATGTTTAAGCACAGGTGGCAAACAATGCAATGAATCCACTGATGGTGGCAGTCCAAGAAAATAAAAAACGGTGGCCCTGAGGTGAAAAACACAACATGACAAATAAATTATCAGAAAGTAATAAAAAACAACATTTACCACAAACTACTAAAAAACAGCAGTCCATTAAACGTTTTGCACAAGTTTTGAGTCTAAACATTAAAACGTTAAAAAGTTAATAAAGCTGTAGTTGTAGTGTCGGATATTGTCTTGCAAGAGTGGATTTTGACAAAACAAATGCAATACAGTATGTTGTCAATGAACATTCTACTGATATGTTTGGTATCAACATCTTTACCACTTGTCGGATAATCAACATTATTCCCTCATCATGTCAATTAAAGAAAATATATAATAATTAAAATAATGCTGACAATATTATATTTCCTCAAAAACAAATTTGCTGTTGCATTTATTTTTATTATTATTTATTATTTTTTTTTTTTTTATTATTATTATTATTTATTATTTTTTTACAAACATACTTTCTAGGAGACAGATAAATAACGTTAGCTTGAGTGGGAGGCTGCTGCAGTAATACAGTCATACATTAACGTTAAAGCAGCATCAGACTGTCGTCTCCAACTAAATCTCAGCCTGTAGATCAAACAGTTGGTTATTAACATGTTAGTTATTTACAGACAACACTTAGTCTAGTGTGATTCCATCAAATATGTAGAGATGTGTTAATAAGCAATATTTGCTCTGTTGCTCTGGCTCTATCTGTTTGGCGAGGCCGGGAAGCTGCTTGACGTCCTCCTGGAGCCACCTTCTCATGTATTATTTTTTTGTCATACGGATTGTCTATGTTGTATGTTGTTACAACATATTTTCATTATGGTGTTACTCTGTACACACAACATCTATTGCACGTCTGTCCATCCTGGAAGGGGGATCCCTCCTCTGTTGCTCTTCCTGAGGTTTCTTATTTTTTTTATTTTTTCCAGTGTTAAAAGGTTTTTTTTGGTGGGGAGTTTTTCCTCATCCGATGAGAGGGTTGCACTGAAAAGGACAGAGGGTGTCGTATCCTGTACAGAATGTAAAGCCCCCTTAGGCAAATTTGTGATTTGTGATTTTGGTCTAAAACAAACGTTTGTATAACAAGAGTGCATACGAACTTGTCAAAATTACAATCCGCACATACGTCAAATTGCATTGAAGTCTATGGGATCTTTGGTTCGCCACTTCCTGCATTACGCACATGCTTGGAGAGGTGGTGTGTAGTGCTCAAAGACATCGGCTTCAAAACACTGCGGTTTAAGGGGAGAGAGCCTGTAAATGTGATTCTGAAGTAGTCTACATCTACAGTCACACACACACAGAGGGATGATTAGAGGAGACACTGAGAGCAGATAGAGGCGTGTGTGCAACATCCACGCGAAGCGTAAAAACAGCACTCGTGGACTCATCTTGTTAGAAAAAGCCTTTGAGTATGTCACAAAGGAAATGTGTCCACGTCCGCTGCGGGGCGTCTCTGTTGCTGGTGGTGATCTCTCTGGTCACAGCAGGCACTACAGTGACCGGAGGGGCGCTGAGAGTGAGCTGCAGGTTGGGCAGTACAGAATGCCTGAGAGCCTTACTTCATTATATTCCATTATATTCTTAATTGTCACCTGCTGTCTGAAATTAGTATGTTTTCTTTAGTGTATAATCATCAAATTTGTATATAACTCAGCCACTTCAATTTAGGCGTAATTAAGGGCGTGGTCGCTTTGAGTGACAGGTGTGTGCCATCACAGCCGCTAGCTGTCTGCTAGGTGTCACCTCAGCTAATTCCACTGAACTTAGCCTTTCAGCTATGTTTGCGATGTCGGTGCCTTTTGGAGGTATTTTCATGCACGTATGCGGTTAATTGTATGACGGGCATCGTGCTGGCTAATGTGTGGGCATTGGATGATGGGCTGTGGCTAGAGGACACACTCTATGCACTGGCTCTGCTCTTCTCCAAATGACCCATGCTGCCCTTACAATTGGCTTTAGAGAGGGACATTCGCCTTTTTTGCCTCGGCCACCTTCGTTCTCCTACACGCTTGGCACACAGGAGAGGTTGCAATCTGCAACCACACCACTAGATGGAGCCAGATTTTACACAGTGTACCTTTAACATAAATAATAACATGTTCACCATAAATTGGTGCATACAAATTTGATCAGAATACAGGAAATGAAGTGTTTTGACGCTCTAAATTTCCTGGGGGAGGACCCCCAGATCCCCCACTTAATGTGTCCCCCCAATGTTGAAACAAAAAGTCCTCGAGCCCCCCTTGAATATTTCTTCTAGCCACACTAGTGTGACTATAGTGTGCTTCTGTGAATGTAGTCTGCTGGTTCTAATTTAGTTCTGTGTTTCAACCTTATTGACTGTTTAGCAATAGCCTATTTTAAATAAGTTTGCCTAATACAAGCAGGCTATTAAGTCAAATTAGGTGTCAGGTGATTATTACAAATGATCCCATTGTCCCTTAACTGCCCAACAGTGGGCCCGGCCGCTATTATGTCTTTCAGAGGTTGTTGCGGGCTGAAAACCTAAGGCATCTATTGGTACCAACCATGTCATACTAGCTTGTCGGGAAGAACGCTAAATGACGCTATGAAGTTGGGCTAAATTTTGGTGAGGAAAAACTGGCATGGTGATATTCAAAGGGTCCCTTGACCTTTGACCTCAAGATATGTGAATTAAAATGGGTTTTTGGGTACCCCCCTTTACAGAAATGCCCACTTTATGATAATCACATGCAGTTTGGGGCAAAAATGCAGTATAAATGTGTTATTTTTGCATATTCTAAAAAGGATGTGTTTGAATATTTCTGCATACAGGGGTCCCTAAATTAATTGGGTATCACTGTAAAGCTGACTCTTGTGGATCCAATGAGCACAATTGTATTCATGTGTGATGATGTTAGTCCACATAGTCTTCAGGTTCCGAGTTTTCAGACGATCTAGTTTTTACATTTTGTACACACAAACATGGGGAGGAAAACCTTGGAAAATGTGTTTCGTCGTTTTACATATTAGCCTAACAGATTGTGTTTTTGTTTTTTTTAAATTAATGATTCGTTGATCTTTCACTGATCCCAGCGAGGCAGGCATTTGTGACTTCTTTCTTCTCTTTTTGTAAATACATCTAAATCCACTTCACCCTCCTCTCTTGTGTTTCAAGTTTCCAGCCTGGTCATAGTAGCAGTGATGATGCAGCGGCTCACGTCACACACTGTCACCAGATTGATTAAGATCTGTGTGTAGATTACCTCTATTTTGGGTCCTGACTGGAGGGTGCATATCATTTACCACCTCGCCATGCCTGAGGAAAACAAGAGCGTTGGTTAAGGGGGGGTTGTTTTGTGGTCAGAGAGCGCTCTCTGCTGGCAGCTCACAGAGCTCACTGTCTTTTTGTTTCCACAAGAAACATGTTTGATATATACATGAGACTTTTTTTTCTAGTTTTCATGTATTTATTTTTATTTAAACATTCCACAGACTGTTCACTGGGTCTGAGTTCAAATGATCCTATAGTCATGTATAATCTCTAACTGTTTCCATTCATGACAATGTAACTCACAAAAAGGATGAAAAAAATGCAACTTGTGAAACAGCTACTGGAGATATTTCTATTCTTTGTTGAGGACACTGTCAAACACTGACATTTACTCATTCTTACCCACTGATATTAATTATAATTTTAAGCAGTTATGCTGTTTCTCTAGAGAAGCAGTCCTCCATCTGTAGTCACAGAGCAGGTCCTGTTTTTGTCAAACATTATAGCTCCGACAATGACAGGAAGACAAGACACAAAACACAGCTCAAATTAACTTTAACTTTAATAACTGCTGCATTCTTACTGATAGTACAAGTATATGTTGTCACAGGTAAATATACATTCTTTAACACAGTTGTAGAGCTCCATTTGTGTTTTATGTGTTTTATTTTTGAAATGTGTTAGACAGTTGGGCTGTCAATCGATCAAAACATTTAACCGCGATTAATCGGCTAATTGTCCATAGTTAATCGCGATTAATCACAAAATTAATCACACATTTTTAATCTGTTCAATTTGTCAAGTGTTAAATAGTCTTATCAAGATGGGAGTGGGCAAATATGCTTGCTTTATGCAAATATATGTATATATGTCTTATTGAAAATCAATAAACAACACAAAACAATGACAAATATTGTCCAGAAACCCTCACAGGTACTGCATTTAGCATGTCAGTGTGTCAGTGTGCTGACTTGACTATGACTTGCCCCAAACTGCATGTGATTATCATAAAGTGGGCATGTCTGTAAAGGGGAGACTCGTGGGTACCCATAGAACCCATTTTCATTCACATATCTTGAGGTCAGAGGTCGAGGGACCCCTTCGGAAATGGCCATCCCAGTTTTTCCTCGCCAAAACCTAGCAACTCTAACATAGTAGATACCAATGGCTTCTTTAGGTTGTTTAGTTTCATATGACACCAATATCTTCATTCTACCTTTAAAACTGAGCGTGCTACAACCTCTGAAAGATTGATTGCATTGATGTGTTAAATAAATTATCGGGGTTAAAACGATGACGCATTAATGTTGACAGCCCTAGTAGAAAGCTAATGACACCAACAGATGTGTCGACTCTCCATGGTTTCAGTCATCTGAATTCACGAACAAACCATGTTTCCTAATGACGACCAAACTTATGTACATCCTGTGTCTTAGTAGGCAGAGTTAGAGAGAGTTGTTAACACACGGCAGCAGAGCTGAGCGCCTCTCCCCATCCACAGCTCTCTTCCTCTGTGTCTCTCAAGTTGTTTCCTCTTCTCCTCTGGAAGCTCTGCAGTGGAACAGTGTTGTGTATGAAACAGATGCCTTAGTAGATGAGATGATAACCTTAGTGTGAATCTGGTTTACTGATGCTGTTTTTCACATACGTACCTCCAGGGCCTGTAAGGCCTGAGTGCTGGTATACGTCACCAGGCTGAGGCAGTTAATTACAACGGTTCGTATGATGTCTTATGAAAAGTTATTTCTCATTTTTTGTTTGTTCTCCTACAAATGTCCAGCAACACGTCAATTTCTGCTCATTACATGCATACAGTATTTTCAAAATAAACTTCCGTCTTCAGAGGAAACAACTTGGCTAGCTTTAGGTAATAAAACTACTTAGATAGGTTTAGGAAAATATTGTGGTTTGGGTTAAAATAACTACAGAAGTGTCGTTACTTAAGTATGGAAGTTATGTGACAAATAAATCAACGTTGACTTCTGGTTTAACACAGGATTTTGACCCCTCCATCCACCCTGACCTCTTCCCTATGTGGCGCTTGATGTTCTTTTTACTTCCTGGTTCACGAGGATGTGGATTACATACAAATTGATTGTGTGGGTATGTATGAATTAAAGTGCATTACTTTGTGTAGGTATAGCTACAAACGGTGAATGAGAACAGCCTGTGTAGGGTTCAGTTCAATTCATTTCAGTTCAGTTCAGCTTAGTTTAGTTTTGTTTAGATTAGTTCAGTTCTTTATTGTCCCACTAGGCAATCCACAAACAACAGCCCTGTCTGTAGCTATCTATTCCTTATACAGTACATGTATGTATAGTGCAGAGGTTCTCAATCTTTTTTCAGCCAAGGACCCCTTACAAGATCGATAATTTACAGGGGACCCCCTCATGTATGTCCCTTGGAATAATTTAATGTGGCCTATTTTTTACACTTTTATAGTTTTAGTTATGTGAAAAAACAATACAAGAGAAATGTATTAGAAATATATTAGACATGTATTACACATATTTGCAGATTCAAAGAGTTATAGATTTGTAATAACTAATATAACTAATATACTGTAGTATACCTTTGGTAAAGAAAAAACTATGTAAATGATGTCATGATGATTTAAATTTAGAAATCTGACAACTTTTAACGGACCCCACTCTGAGAATCACTCATGTAGTGAACATATACATGTTTGTTCTGTATTGTATTACTGGAATTACTTTAGTTTATGAAAACAAACTGCAGCACATCGCAGCATGTCTGAGTCATTTATGTAACATATACTGTAAGAACGATCCATGTAGTAAAGAGCTGCCATTCTTTTCATGGTAATGTAATGTTGTTTTATACTAAATAAATAAATAAATAACTGAATATCGAAGCTACTTCAAAACACAATAGTGATACAGAGTGTAATGCTACCTGCTGAAAAGTGTTGTTGTTGGGAGACAAGTGTTGTCAGTGTTCTGGTACAAGAGTTGATCCTGAGATGTGTTTGAACAGATTTAGTTTAATTAAATGCATTTTGGATGTGAGATCAACTGTTGTGTGTAAATGTGTGGAACAGAAAAAATGTCGTATAAATTCACAGCATGGATATTTTATGTTTTCATATAGTTATTCCAGCTTTGGACAATAGAGGGCAGTGTTTCCCAGCAAAACACTTCTAACTGATTGTAGCTTCTCTATCTATTCATCTATCCACCTATCTATCTATCTATCTATCTATCTATCTATCTATCTATCTACCTACCTACTTATCTATCTAGCTATTGTGTCAAACATACACACACACACACAAAGACAGACATCATTTCACCTCTGTATCTCCTTGCACCTATTGTCAGCATAGTTATAATAGGAACATTCCAGTGTGTGTGTGTGTGTGTGTTTGTGTGTGTGTCAGTCACCTGTTTAGCCATTTCTTTCCTGCCTCTTTAGGGCCTCTTCAATATGTCACCGCTCCTCGTCACACACACACACACTCACAGGGGGGCTGCTCCTAATATAACTATGTTAACAATAGCAATACACAAACACACACAGTCACATACCAGCCCATTATGTTGACGGGGACATAGCAGGGACACACTGCCTGATGGTTGAGCCTTGACACACCGGGGCAACTTCTGGCCAGCACAGGGACATGTGCCCATATATAGTATTTCTGTTGGTAACAGCTTCTGTGTGGGCCTGATATAGTGATCCTGTTACATTCTCATAATGATCCTACGTCGTGTCATGTAGGAAATACAATACCACTGTGTTTTTATTAACCGCTTTAAGTTCTTTAGAGTCAGAAACATGTAGAATGTAAGCAGTTATTAAAAATGAGTGAAACCTAGAAAACCACAAACACAATCACCAACAAACTGCAAGTGTTCATTAACAACTGCCTCCGATACATACTAAGGATATGGTGGCTCAGAAAAATTACAAATACAGACCTGTGGAAACAGACAAACCAGGGGCGAATCAACAAAGAAATCAAAAGGAGAAAAAGGAGATGGATCGGGCATACACTCAGAAAACAAGAAACAAAAACATAACAAGACAATCTCTGGACTACAACCCACAAGGAAAGAGGAAGCCAGGGAGACCAAAAAACAACTGGAGATGGTCTATGCTCGACGAGCTAAACGAAATCGGGACCTCCTGGCAAGAAGCAAAGACCACTGCACAGAAGAGAGTGAGGTCGAGATCCATGGTGGACAAAACAAAGTGAATTTAATTTTAAATTTCATAGACAAATCACCTTGCCGATTTTGTGGATGAGGTTTTGAGGGGAACTAGGGATGCTAATTTCAAATTTGTTTTCGATAACCGACCCTTGTTTGAATGCTGTGTGTTTACAAACAGCAACCAACAATGGTTACATATTATACCTTTAAGCAAAAGCACAATGTTTCCTCTAAACTTAACTAGCTGGTTTTCTTGCCTTAACCTAAAGGAGTTGTAGTTTTGTTGCCTAAACCTAAAGAAGTCTTTTGGTTTGTGTTAAAAATGTAATATTTCATTCAGTTTTACAACATGTTAGAACGTGTTGCTTTTAAGTTTCGCTGACCCACATATATAGTGCTTAAAGCAAAAGATAACGCACATTTAATGGCCTGATAACAGTTGAATCCAGTGTTAAATGCTACACACTGAGGACGTAGAAAACATATGGAAAATTTTAACAGCTGTTCATGTATACAATCCATTTATTTGTTCAGTATCGTTGTCAAAGTTAATGTGATAATAACGCGTTAACTTTGACATGGCTACAAATTTGTTTGTTGACCGCTGTTTTTGCCTGTTGGGCTTGAGTTTGCCATGTTATGATTTGAGCATATTTATTTATGCTAAATGCAGTACCTGTGAGGGTTTCTGGACAATATCTGTCATTGTTTTGTGTTGTTAATTGATTTCCAATAACACATATATACATACATTTGCATAAAGCAAGCATATTTGCCCGCTACCATGTTGACAAGAGTATTAAATACTTGACAAATCTCCCTTTAAAAGGGACTCTATGGAAGAAAACTAAGAAATTACTTGTTAACAGTGACACCTGTGGCCGTTAAGATAACGACAGTCAGAGTCCTGTTGCTCGCACTTGTGCTCGCACTACGTAGACGTGAGCGAGCATTGTTGCAGTTAGCGCACTCCATTTCTAACTGAACGTTAGCTATGGTTGCACACTGTTACCCCTGTAAGCGGAGTTGAAAATAAAGGCACTCGCCTACAGGTCTACAGGTTGATGGAGGAAACCCAGAAAGTTACGGAGGGTCGCATTTTTTTAAGGTTAGGTTACAACCCGTTCACACATTGGCAATAAAAAATAATAAAAATGTTAATACATCTAAAAAACTTACATACAGTCCATTTAAGGTACATTTTGAACAGATAAAAACTGTGCGATTAATTTGCGATTAATCACAATGAAATATTTCAATCGATTTACAGCCGTAGTTATAATAATCATGTGGAGCCACTGTATCATCATTTTGAAATCATAAAAACAGAAGTGTGTGCCAGGCTGTCTTTAATGACCCCCTGCTCACTCTAGATGGCAGCAGGAGAGGAGACACGGTGAAGGCTACATGGCAGCTTATGAATATGGAAATGTGCACTATAATCTCTCAGCCCTGCATCTCACACAGTGGATTTGGCAATATAGTGAAGGAAATCTGCACAGCATGCTGAAATAAATTGCTGTTACCCTAAATCTCAACTGCCAGTATAGCACTTTGTCATGCTTTGATCACGTGATTCTAATTCATACTTATTATTATTATTATTTCCATTTTAAAATGTCCCTCTTCCCACAAAAAACCCAAAAAAAAACAGCCTCCAATCAAACAGTGTCCCATCCTGACAGACTGGAGCTGCTCTAAACACTCTGCTTTATTTCCTGTGACAATCAATCGGGCTGTTTCTAATTGGATGGAGGAGCACCCCCCTCCTCCTCCTCTTCCTCCTCCTCCTCTTCCTCTGCTCTCCGGTTTATTGTCACTGACAGTCGGATTATTCCCTCACAGTAGCAGCCTGCTCCCTCTCATCATCCTCCTCTTCCTCCTCCTCCTCTCTGTCCGACAATGCGGGCACCAACTAAGGATTTATAATTTCTTCTTCCTCCACTCCTGCATCGTTTGTTCCTCCTCTTCTTCTTCACGGTAACAGATCTCTCTCTCTTCTTTCTAATGTTTTGAGATTGTGCGTGTCTTGTCAGCGCTGCCTGGCTCAACCATGTGCACGAGTTTAAACACACTTGCGTTGTAAAGTGAGAGCAGTGTGTGTGTTGTGTTGTCGGCGGTGTGGTCGCTGCTGCTCGACTTTAACTTCCAGAGCTGAATGCGGGAGCGACGTGATGTGAGAGATACCGGGGCTGGTTTCACTGCTCCTATAACGACACAATGCTTGTCATTAAAGGCGCGACGTGTGCGCCGAACGCTCCCAGTCACAGTAATGATGATGAGCCGTCTCTCTTTTAGACGCCGGGTTGAAGCAACGTGCCAGAGCCGGTATAGAGACACATTACAGCTCCAGTGTGGTCCCTGGACTGCTGCTGGGCTTACTGGAGAGGTGATGGGTGGAAATGAGATATCTGGTTAACACAGTGACTTTTTAAACCTGCAGTAGGAAGAATGTTTTGGGCATCAATGGGCAAAAAAATCTATTATAACCATTCAGCATATTGTTATTCAAGTGTTCTGAGAGAAAACTAGACTTTTGCGTCTCCTCATGGCTCTGTTTTCAGGCTTTAAAAATTCTAGCCTGTGATGGGAGACTTTAAATAATCATTTCAGAGAGAGAGCGTTCTTATTGGCTGTGCTCCGGCTGGTGGGCGGTGCTTGTTATTTCCTTAACTTGATCTCAACATGGCTGCCGGGTCACGAAGTTCTTCATTTTACACAAGGCCTATAGAAAGGAGGCTGGGTCACGCGTCACATCTCCCGGGGTATAACGCATGCGCAGTAAAATCTCGCTTGCACTCGCCGAAATTGAGCCAATCGCAACGCATGACCACAGCTTCGGTTACACTGCGCATGCGTTATACCCCATACCCCAAGACCCGTGTCAGAGCCAGTATAGAGCGATTCGTTCACCTTCCCTTCAGACTGCACATTAAAGCTCCAGTGTGATCCCTGGACTGGACCCCTGGACTGCTGCTGGACTACTGGAAATGAAATATCTGATTAACACAGTGACTTTTTAAACCTGCAGTAGGCAGAATGTTTTGGTTCATCAATGGGCAAAATAATCTATAATAACCTTTTCAGCATATTGCTATTCAAGTGTTTTGAGAGAAAACTAGACTTCTGCACCTCCTCATGGCTCTGTTTTCAGGCTTTAAAAAAATCTAGCCTGTGACGGGAGACTTTAACTAATCATTTCAGAGAGAGAGCGTTCCTATTGGCTGTGCTCCGGCTGGTGGGCGGTGCTTGGTATTTCCTCAACTTGATCTCAACATGGCTGCCGGGTCACAAACTTCCTCATTTTACAGCTATACTTGTTTCTGAAAACATTTGAGGGGAGAAATAGGCATTACAGTAACAGGATGTTGATTGTTGGTGGTTAAGGCATCTGGTAAGGATGCCCCCCTCCCCCTTGGGCGCCTCCCTAGGGAGGTGTTGCAGGCACGACCAGCTGGGAGGAGGCCACGGGGAAGACCCAGGACTAGGTGGAGAGGTTATATCTCCACACTAGCCTGGGAATGCCTCGGGATCCCCCAGTCAGAGCTGGTTAATGTGGCCCGGTAAAGGGAAGTTTGGGGTCCCCTGCTGGAGCTGTTGCCCCCGCGACCCGACCCCGGATAAGCGGTTGAAGATGAGTGATGAGATGAGTAAGAGATTGAATATTGATTCATATTTGATCAGTGCTGCCTAGTTTTGTTTTTTTTTTAGATTATTTTTTTGGAGCTTTTATGCCTTTATTTATAACGACAGAGATAGTATTGAAAGGGGGAGAGAGAGATGGGATGACATGCCGCAAAAGGCCACTGGTTGGATTCGAACTCCGGATCGCTGTGGTAAGGATTCAGCCTTTGTACATGAGGTGCCTGCTCTACCGAGTGAGCTACAGCGGCACCCCGGCGCAGCCTAGTTTGACCGTTTGATTGGAGTTTGCGAGTGACTGACAGCTGCTCACAGGCGGCAGGGCTCCAGCTTGGCTCTGATTGGTTGTTGACCTGAAGCTGGGGTCGTGCGTTGCGATTCGCTCGATTTCGGCGAGTGCAGACCAGATGTGATGTGTTGATGACGCGTGACCTAGTCTCTTTCAATAGGCCTTGACCACTGTCAGGATGTAGTGACCGTTTTATAAAAATAACTTTTTTTTAATCATAATACAATTCTACGCACTACAGCTGCAGCTGTACTGTGACTGAGATTCAGGGCCGGCTCTAGCCCTTTTGGTGCCCTAGGCGAAATTCGGATTTTGAGCCCCACACACAACCCCTCCCCACGGAGCCCCTGTAGGCACCGCCAGAACCCTTTTCAAACATCACAATAGAGGGCTACAGGAATGAGTCCTATAATCGGGAAATGAGTTTGCATTTTATCACTTCCGGTTCTCTCGTCTGGAAGTCAATGGGTTTTTAGTTAGATGCCTGAAATAAGGTCTGTGGTTAACATAAGCTGAAGAGATTTTAACATTCTGTTGTGCGATATAAAATACGTCAGTAAATATCCCACTTGTGAATTTTGAAGTCTTTGTTTCTTAAAAAAGGCGGTTGCTAACAAGTGGCTAAATGAGACTACTAAACGTCATCATGCCGTGTGTAGTTCGTTTATAGCCCAACATTAGCTTTTTACTTCTGGCAATTGCATTCAAACTTAAAAAAAATCATAAAAGCGGTGTTCATTTGTGGAGATTATCTTACTGAACAAAATGTGTAAGTATCATAAACATGTGTTTGCCACAGAGCTCATTTTCTGCAATAATCCAAAACCCAATGGAAAAATCCCATTGGGTTTTTGACGAGGGAACCCGGGGCGACGCTAACTTCCTGGTTGGCCTAAAAAAATATATCATCCCTGGAGCATTCTATGGTGACAAAAATAAAGATTTTTATTTTCATAAATAACTGTATTATTATAATATAAATAAACAATTGGTCCTTGAGATTGTTCGCTTAAAAGTGTTTAATCAGTGTCACTACAATTTATACTTTTATTAGCAAATAAGTGTGGCTGGGCAGAAGTTTCTTTCTTTCTTTCTTTTTCTTTATTTCTTCATTTGTTACCTCAATGCAGAAAATAAGGAAAGGCACTCATCTGCCTTTTTTTAAAAAAAAAAATTTATATATATTTTTTTTATTCATGTGTTTTTTTTTTTTTTTGAGGGTTACCAGCACCCCCAGAAGGTGGCGCCCTATGTGACCGCCTGTATGGCCTATGCCTTTAGCCAGCCCTGATCCTTTATTATAACAGAAAAGTGAATTATCACTCCTGTTACTTCCTCTCAGTAACTCGAACCCACATGGCCCCTGGAGGCTCCAGGAACCCCTCTCTGATAACCGCTCCTCTAATAGAAGACCACCACCACCCACAGCATCAATCCCCCCGGTCTACATCCCCACCCCCCTCCATCAGCTCCTAAAATTTGGGTGGCATATGGCTCAGTCTCCCCCAAGGCTCACAGATGTTCAGTCGTTACATCAGCAGCCTAGTTTGGAGGCAGAAGACAACTATAGTCTGCCTTCTCCGTGTGTGTGTGAGTGTGTGTGTGTGTGTAGGGTGGGGGGTGTCGATGTCTTTATGGGAAAGTGTGGCTCAGTAATTGGTAAGGTCTGATCGCCTCGTGTTCTCACTGGAGGGCTATAATGCTCAGCTGAAGATAATCCTATGCAAAAAAGCGGCAGAGTGATCCTGTGATGTGTTTTAGGGGGATTCTATGCAAATGTCAATCCCTGCAGGAGAAACATAAAGAACCAACAAGGTTGTTGCCTGTGAGCCCTTAAGATAAAGCAATGTGTAATATACTAACCCCTCATCACAGGTTGCATGTCCATTAATCACTCTGATCAAAGACTGACCATGCCTCCATGGATTGTATAGTGTTTATAATACCAAATAACATCAGGGCTGCAACTAACAGTGGTTTTAATCAGCAGTTAATCTTCAGATTATTTTCTTAAATTACTAATTTAGTCTAAAAAATGTCACGAAATGATGAAAAATACCCATCACTCTTCTCTTGTTTAGTACAACATCTTCAATTTAATGTCACTAAAGACAAAGAAAAGCAGCATTCATCAGCATTTTGCTTGAAAAGTGAACATTTTTAAACGGCAGCTGAAGACCTATTAATTTAATTTTGCTTATAATGATGTCATTCTAATTATTATTATTCACTGTATTATTATTTTGACTAATTCTCTCATTTTGTATTATCCTTAATGGTTTCTATTTTGACTTATATATATATATTGTAGCATCTACTGTCCTTATTGTCTAATTTTATTGCCTATCTTCCCTTGTTTGATTGTGTATGTTTTTCTTTTCTTTTGTAAAACACTTTGAGCTACATCACTTGTATGAAAAAGTGCTCTAAAGTTATTATTAAAACAAAAAGTAAATGCCATTCAAAAGCTGCATACATTATACTGTAAACAGAAGTAATATGTTCCACAGGCCTAATTCAGGTAGAATTGTGACTCGTTAAAAGTTATACCTAATTTGGAACATCTATAGTGTGTGTAGTGTACAGAATATGATTATATTAATAGTATCAAACTATACAGTATGAAAATATACAGTAAGACAAAAGCCAAATATAGCGGAAAGAAACACCATTTTGTGCTTCAGATTTTTTTATTTTCTTTTTTGATAATAATCTCATGACCCCATTTTGAGGCTCGACCCTCAGATTGGGAACCACAGCTCTAAACTCAGTGTTGCCACAGTCCCTGTACGCCAGGAATACACAGTATGAGATGACCTCTCGGGACAATAAATTCACGATGAAGTGCTGCTTATCACAGACTTCATTCTTGAAAAGGAGTAGTGAAATAACTGGAAGGTAAAAGAGGGGAACAATGTGACATTCAGCCTGCAACACGGGGATTTCACCCCAGGTGAACATTTTTAACTAATAGATACCATGAAAGGTCCGCAGTTGATTACTTACATTAAGGCAATTACTTTTTGTAGGACAAGTTTTCTGAAATGTTTTGTTTAGATATACAATTGAGGCATTATCTTGTTAATTTTGCATTAATTTGCATACATCACCAGATCAGAAATCTAAACATTGGATAAAGGTAGAATTGACCCTGAGTTAATTGAGTTAATTAAGGGGAGACTAAACTTCTGGATGAATGCATTCAAACACAAGCTCTACACAATCAGTGTAACAGCTATTACATGTAAACACTACTGCGCTGTGGTTCATTGTCATATACGATGCACCACAGCGGTGCTGCCGAGCAGTGAGCTGATCTGACAACTTTTTAAGCCTTTTCTGGGGCATCCGTGATACCATGATGAAGTATGGTAGATCGCTACGGCATCACTTGACATCCTTGACTAATCCAGCAGAAAGGTTTTACAGTGAAGATAATGCAGCTGGAGGATGGATGTCCTCACTGGAAGCTGGCCTCATATTCTGTAAATCTCAAGGCCACTGCTGTAACTACGAGGTCACTGCACCGCTGTGTCCGACAGGAAAACTGCTTCAGAAGAGTTGCAGTCACAAGTTCAATATTGTAAAAGACAAAAAAAAAAAAAAAGAACTGTTAATTCTGTTGGCACTAAAGAAAAAGCTCTGTAATGGCAGAGGACAAAGGAAACTAGGAAACATTCATATTGGAAAATGTACGCAATTCTCTTAAGAAAAACGACGTCTGAAACGGTTAGTTGAATATCAAATGTTTCGCCGATTGATTTCCAGTTGATTGACTCATGCATAATATGGACTACAGATGCATAATCTGACAAATTTGCAAGGAGGAAACATCAAGACTTGCACTGCTTTCTTTATTAAGTTATATGCATAGAAATAAAATAGGAGTAATTCGGACATTCCCATACAAATCAACGTAGCAGTATGTTCAGAGCGGCGGACATTTTTATGTGTACCGTTGCCATTGCAACCGTTGTTGCGGGCTAAGGCTTACGGCAAGTCACGGACTCACTGAGGTGAGGTTTGCAGTAGGGATACTAATTTTGAAAAAAAATCTTAACCGATAACTGACCCTTATTAACCGTTAACCGACAAGATTAGCTCCTCACATGCAGCGGTGCGCCAGCTGCAGTGTATGAGTACAACAACTGAGTCTCCAGTTCACCGTCACGTTAGTTAATCTAGCACCCACAGTGCTGCGTGTAATGTCGCGGACATGCAGCCACGTTCCCAGTAAAAGTCTCCACCGCACATTTAGTTTAGTTTAGCAGATAGTCCGCTGTGTCCGCCCAGATTAATGATAGCGATTGCCCGACAAACAGTTTGTGTTTTTGTGCTACGTTAGCAGCTATAGCTCTGCTGGTAGCTTCGTGCTCGCCGCCACTCTTTGTCTTTGTGGCGTAATTTTTACAAGTGTCCGACAGACCGTGTGTGTGGCGGTGGGGAGTGTAGGTTTATTGGTGGTGTTACAGCTGTGAACGTAGGTGTAGCAGACACTGTGTGTACAGTTTATTTATCAGTGGATAAATGCTACGAGGCTACAACTCGCTCAGCTCAAGCGAGCCAGAGACCGGAGCCAAATTCCTGTATCCGACTCCGCCTCTTATGGTGGACCAGTTTTTCGCCTTAAAGAGAAGGAGCCGCTCTTCTGAGTTTTTCTCAGCTTTTTAATTAATTATTACTATTTATTTTAACCGTTTAACCGATAGCATTAATCGGTTAAACGGTTAATTATTAACGTCCCTAGTTTGCCGTAACGACTAAAGCGAGTAGTGCAATAGTAGTCTAACGTTACGAAGCATAGAGAGCCAGAGTAAATGAGTACAATTTAAAATTGTGGGCTAGTTAGCTAGCTTGCTAATTCCACCATGCTTTAATGCTACATTGGTTTCAGAAAATGAGCCGAACAACGGGCCGGTCGCCAGCAGCAGCGCTGCGTCTAACGGTCCCTCTGCTTCACTCCGCGCCGCTGCGACCACACTTTAACGCCACTGACATTTTCTTTCGTACTAGTCAAATGACCAGGGAAAACATTTCAATTTCCGTTTCCACTCTTGGTAGTATAGTATAATAGCATATAATAGTATTTCTATGGCTATATGCTACACTTAAGTTAAAACAAGGATTTGCTGTCAATGCCCTGCGTGCACTCAGTCAGTCTCTCGCTCACTGAAGGAAACATCACGAGCTGCATATCAACCAGCCACATCAAACAGCCCAGTGATGTTGCCCCCTCCATCCTCACTGAGGTGAGCTTTAAAAAGGCGAGCTTAATCTGGGCTCTGTTGTTGGGTCGGTGGGCTGATTGTGTGCATGGGGAGGACAGCTAGTACATGTTAGTGTGTGTGTGTGCGTGGGTGTGGGTGTGAGTGTGTGTGTGTGTGTTTGAGGGAGAGCGCTCGGAGTGAGAGGGGTGGGGATTTTAGGAAGCATACTTGCATTTCAAAGTAATGGCCTATTTATAGGGCAGACAAACAGCGGCACAGCGAGAGAGGGAAAAAAAAAAGAGTCCAGTGCCTATGGCCTGTTGTTAGCATCGAGGAATGCACCAGTGGTAGTTGTGATAAGGATAGAGTGGAGGGGTTGCAGCAGACACGGCTTGTTAGAAACACACGTGACCACACATGCCACACACACACACACACACACACATACAAATACATATCTGTGTACTTCTATCTTTGTGAGGACACTGATTGACATAATACATTCCCTAGCCTCTTACCCTAACCATCGCAACTAAATGTCTGACCCCAACCCTTACCCTAACCTGAACCTAATTCTAACCTGAACCTTAAAACCAAGGCTGAACCCTCAAACAGGCCTTTGAAGGACTATCCGAAGTAGGCTTGTCGTGGTAGTCGGTGTTACCAGTTGCCGATTAGATACCCACCGCCCCTGCCGTAATTTTGCTTTTTTTTTACAGAAATAAAACCCATTTAGTTAATTTTGTCGTACAAACGCCGTGTTATTAATACAAAGTCCAATGACAGACGCTACAACTGGCAGTGAATGCATCTGCTCCATATGTAGTCTCAGCTCAGAGTAGCAGATGTCATATTTCACAAGCGAAAAAGCAAAAGTGCCCATTTGGCAATATTTCAGATTTAAACCCAATGCTATAAAGGAACCATGACGTTAATGAAGCCATCGGTCACAGCCGGTGTGTGCCGCGGAGCATTGCAGGGTGGAAACCTGCGGCCCACGCAGCAAAAGCTTGACCGGAGAGGCCAGACACACAGCCGCCCGACGTTAAAGATCAAAGTAAGCGTGCTGTATACAGTATATTGATCATCTTTTCTTGTAAAATGTCCGATGTAATCATTAACACCGGTGTTTATTAACCGGTGGGAAAATGTCCTCACTGTCACATCCCTAGTCCAAGGGTGAGTACCTCACTTGGACTAAGGACTGAGTGCCTTTCATTTACTCACAGTGATAACACAGTATGGAATATGGATACAGTCTTGCACAACAATGCACCAACATACAGCGCACACATGCACAGTTTTTGAGATTAATGCTAACATGCTGCTGTTTTCATCAACACGTTGGAGTTCAAAGATGCTAGCGAGCTCTCAGCCCTGGAGCTGGGACATGCAGCATGCCTGATTGTGTAAGTGCATGTCTAATCGCAGATAGAAGATTTTGTGTATACATGTTTGCCTCAGTGCATGTGTGTGTGTGTGTAACTAATTGTAGATAGCAGGCTCCTTTTTATAAACTCGTGTGTATCCGTGCTCATATGAGTTGCCATCATCAAAGAGTTTGATATCGATCACGGCCTTACATGCATGCAGCAGTGGCCCGAGGCAAACCGTGTCACTTCTTGGATGCTAAACGGATTCACTGTGCCTGTTTTGTGTATGCTACGAGGATGAACCCGGGTGAACTCAAAGCTGCTGATCGTAAAATGTCAGGGATGCCCGCCGGTGTTCATGAAAAAGACGGCCCAGAAGAATCCAGATGAGAGCTGCGATCCCTTCATTGATTTTATTGATTCGATCCAGTTTAGGCTTGAGATGGAGAGGACTGTGACAACTGGGACATGGGTTTGTAACAAGGGCGATGGCAGCTATGTATATGGCAGCAAAGTCTCAAACTGTTGTTTAATAAGCAGCGACTCTGATGTGCAGCTTGTCCTCTAGGAACCAATAACTTTAAGGGGAAACACCTCAGGCCAAAAACATAATTTTTCATGCACTGGTCAATTTTGATATTTTGGGCTATTTTGCTTCCATAACAAGTCTTCTTTCAGACTAGTGGAAAGAAAACATCCAAGATACACATTTAGGTGTTTATTTTACTACTTTGTCTATTTCTGTCTGTAGATTTATCCTAAATTCACCAGAAGTTAACATTAGATAATGCCTCATTTGCATATTTAAACATACAATTTCAGAAACATAATTGTCATAATGTAAGTAATCAACTGGGTAAGTTTTCGAATATCTATTAGTATATTTGTATTTTTGACCTTAATCACATGTACTGTCTTGAAAAATGTATGGAATTTTACAATACATATCTCTAACGTTTTTTTTCTCAGACTCAGAAATCTCCACTTCAGTAGCACTTACATACAAAAAACGTTACAGTCACGCTGTCGTAGAGTGGTATCGGTGCTGTTGTATCGGAGCTGTTTTGCTAGTACGAGTACATGAGCACAGTATCGGACCCGATACCGGATCGGTGCATCCCTAGTTGGTACCAATGGATTCCTTAGGTTTTCTAGTTTCATATGATGCCAGGTTACCTAAAAATCGGATGTTGCGTTAATGTGTTAAAGAAATGTCGTGTTGTTTAAACGAATTTGTGTTAACGCGTTATCGCGTTATTGCATTAACTTTGACAGCCCTAATATTAGTTAATTATTTTAGCCTATTCATGAGATGTCTCCATGGGCTATAATTAATTGCCTCCCATTGGTTGCTGACACTATATAGGTGTGGCCACACCTGTTTTGTCTGTTAAATGCTCTGAGGATCTACAGTGGTCAAAACGTGGGCTTTTTAAATGATTTAGCCACTATTAAACATATCCTTCCACTATTTAACATATCCATCCTGGTTGCCACTTGTTGTAAGATTTAGGAGTGCCTGGGATGCCTTCCTGTTGAGTCAGTTTTTCCCCCCAATTTCGAGGAACACCCACCAACTTTTTTATCCACGGTTGAGCAACCAGTTATAATATTTGCATTATATGAAAATGATGACCCGACTCCACAGTTCCCTCCAGCTCTACAGAGCCTTCTAATGTCCTCCACCTCATTGTTTTTTTTTTGTCCAGCCTGCAACTTCACTGTTTTGGATCACATTTTTTACGACATTTATTTTTAGTATCAGTTTTAGTTTCTAGTCAGTCAAACTGTTGTAATCTGCTGTGTGTACAAGAAACTCACACACTGAAACACAAACTTCGATGTTGAGCTGGCATTTTTAATGAGGCGGGTGGCACCGCAGGGGTTCCTGGAGGAACTGCTTATTTTTATCGTATCTCTACTTAAAGAAACTGTTTGAAATTCAACCTTTGGATGCTGCAACGCTCAAGAATGTGGAGGAAAGTCACAGCTTTAAAACCAACCCGATCGATTCCATTTTTAACAACACAAACCTCCCTTGGACAACAAAGCTCCATGTTTGGGTGCTTGACATTTTATTTTGATGCCCAAGTATTTCCAGTCTTTTATTCCATATAGCGGTCTTTCTATCTAATACTTTAAGTTTCATGTCTGCAAACTCTCTTGCGATGTGAAATCCTCTGTTGCTGCTGACTTTAATGGTTTTCTATGCTCTTTTTTCCTCTGAAAAGCCAGAAAATCACTGTATCTGTGTGCACTGGTACACTCTTATTTCACCTGACTTATTTTCAAAGTCATGGCAATTGTCTTTGCTCTTGTATTCACGTTCATTCACACAGTTGGAAAACAGAGAGGGTGGCATAATAACACAGGCAGTAAGGTGTGGGTTATGTTGGAGGTTATATATAGGATTTAGAACATTGGTTCCAAACTTTTTCACATCAAGGACCCCTTAACTGACACAAATTAGACCATGGTTCCCTATGTGTTATCATTTTGTCCCAGGGTTCCCTATCCGATAGGATTATTGCCAGGAGTTTGCCATGTTATGATTTGAGCATATTTTTTATGCTAAATGCAGTACCTGAGAGGGTTTTTGGACAATATCAGTCATTGTTTTGTGTTGTT
>CAKAOH010039362.1:43882-93925 GCA_916701665.1 Sebastiscus tertius | reverse complement strand
CAAGCATATTTGTCTACTCCAATGTTGATAAGAGTATTCAATACTTGACAAATCTCCCTGTAAGGTACATTTTGAACAGATAAAAAATGTGAGATTAATTTGCAATTAATCACAATTAACCATGGACAATCATGCCATTAATCGTGATTAAATATTTCAATCGATTGGCAGCCTTAGTAAAATATATTTCTGTCTTTGAAGAGCAGAGATACCATGCATTCTAAATGAAGAATGTGAGCTCGTACCAGCAACAACAAAAGCAACAAAATACAAGATTGCAATAAGTGCCACAACACAATGTAACCCGTCAAGACACAACTAACATCCCAGGGTTACTGTGCACCATTTTGTATTGTAACACTACATGGCACAACACAAGCCACTCTGTTAAAAAGTGTGGTAGAACACATATCGAAACAAAGAACCTATGAAATAATGCAACGTACTGCAGCATCACGACAACCCAAAGCAACACGACCCTGAGAACGGTGGCCTCCACATTCAGAGCTAAAATCTGTTGAAGAATGGAAGTATTGTTCACATCAGCAGAGCGACGGGGAATAACAAAATATCTTCCACGAAATGCTCTCTTACGTAAGCTGTCGCTTTTTTTTATCCTCTTCATGTTCTCCCTCTTGTTTTCTCTCTTCCTCGCAGAAATTGAGGTCAGCGTTAATTGAAATTCAGACACCTATTAATTAGTGAGAGGATTTCTCTTCCTACCTCTCCGTCTACTTTTCTGTCTTCTCTCTCTCTTTTCTTTTCTGTCCATTCTTCTCTTGTTGAATCTCTTTTTTTTACCATGTCTTTCCTTTCCTCTCTTCCTCTCCTCTGATTCCCTCACATATTTGTGCATCTCTTGATGATAGATCAAGCTGTTTTGGTTGACGTCTGTACATGCAGCTTTGAACAGCCGCTCTCCTTGGGGAGTTTCACAAGTCCTCCTCCTCTGAGACGGAGCTGGCTGCGGATTAGTCCAAACAGTCCAAATCATGCACAGCCCCGCTCTCTCAGGCCGCTGATTATTTATTAGACAGCCTGTTAGCTTGTTGTCGGGCAATTTGTTAATTAATGGAACTTGGGTGGACTGTGAGTGTGTGATTAAAGACGAGTAACGGGAAATATTGATGGCTGTCGGAATGGCTCTGCAGGTTACGCTGTGTGTAATCCTGTCTGCTGGCTTATAGTCGACAAACACGTCATCATCTCTTTCTTTTTCATTTTCTTCCTCTTTTTTTTCTAGTAGCAAGAAAAGCCATAATAGAAGCTTTGGAAGCATCATATTTCCTCAAAAGCTTTAGTCGATATTTTGCTGCCCTTTCTGAGTTCTATTGGTTCCGAGTTCAGTTGTGTTGTGGGCAAACCACCTGCCTCGGTTATGACAAAGAAACTTTTGATGGTATTGACCGGAAACGTGGTCACTAATGGATGTGAAGACTCAATATCATTCTGCCGTGTACAATAGCCGCCTTCATAAAAATACACTCGGAGGTCGTACGGCCCTGAAAGTGCTGTCTTCTGATGTGTGTAAGTGAGGAAGCCGGACCTGTGAGCTGCAGAGCCTGAAGGAAGGCCGAGAGGAAAAGGTAGAGAGCCTCTTATCCTAATGCACTTGAAGTCTCCAGAGGAAGCCAGAGAGAAGAGACTGAGAGTGGGATGGAGACGGTGTCAAGAAAGAAGAAGAAGAAAGGGAGACCGACAGAGAGAGAGAGAGAGAGAGAGAGAGAGAGAGAGAGGGAGCAGTGATCTCTTGTATTGAAGTGCGTGTATGTGAGGGAGATGAGGAAAGAACACAACAGCTGGGGAAGACAAGTGGAAGAGAGATTATAGAGAGATATAGCGGAGAGGATGAGTGCGAGAGTAAAGGCGGCGGCGAGCCATCAGATAGTGAAGGTTGGAGGTTAATAACTCACTGCGGTGAGCGGTGGAGGAGCAGGAGGAGAGGTTATGACGAGTGGTGTTTTGAGATGTAATCCGGTTCCAGGAGAGGAGCGTCTGAGTCTGCAGGGATACCGGTGCTGTAGGGGTGTGAGGATTTGGTTCAGTTTCATGATGCAATATGCTTTTCACAAACTGTGACTGGAAAGGTGCAACTCTAATAGTTAGGTCTGGGACGATACACCTACTGTACCTCCTGATTTGATACTATCACGATACTTGGGTGCTGATTCAATATGTATTGTGATTTTTAAGTATTGCGATTCGATATTATGATTTATTGCAATTTTTGTTAACTTTTTTTTACACTAGACCATGGGAAAAAGTTGAATCACACACTTTTAGGGACTTTTACTTTGGAAAATATATAACAAAAAAAATCAAAGAATAAAGACAAATTAGTCAAATTAATGGTATTTTCTTTTTAATTTATGAGGGACATGTAATGTATTATACTTCTGGTGAATATAATCCAAACAATCTTATTTCCATATATGTATTTTGTTTATACAGTTCCCCTTGTTAACATCTTATTTTGAAAACCGGTCACATGTGTATACTTCCGCTAACTTTACTATGTCCGTCCCTAGCTCTCCCGTCAGCTCCGTTCTCTTTATACATCCATGGTCAGCATCATCGGGGCCGATGGAATGCATTTAACATGAATGTCAGTATATAGGTGCTCTACAGTTGTAGCGTCGGCCCGATTTGACCGCGGAGATGAGAGTGACGGCTGGCTTGACATCATGTTACTGCAATACGATAATGTTTCCTGTTCATGACAGAGTTAGCATGCAGCTTTAGCCATGATGTCTAGCTCTGCTTTTCCTGTAATGTGTCAAACCCAAAGTGTTTCCATACTTTACTGGATGTGTAGTGTTTACCACTTTGGATTTAAAATGTGAGGGTGTAGGTCGAATCCAGACAGACCCTCCGCGAGACAGTGTACTGTGGTGGGTTGTGTGATATAAAATGGTGCTGTGAAACGGAACAGAGGACCTCAAAGTGCTTCACATCTACTAGATAACACACTACATGGGTGAATCGATTTTTTTCCCCCACCCCTACTAATAGTAGAAAATGCAATTGCATAAAATGTGCAAAAACTTTGGTGGAACTGAAAACTTTGTTATGGTTTTCATGCTGGTTCTGGTTCAAAATAAAAATAATTTATTGTCTTAGATGAACCCCTACAGACATGTAAACAGAGTTTTAAGGTGAGCACAGAGAAACTTTCCTCCTTCAGTAGATGAATGTGAAAACAAACTCTGAACAAACATCCATTCTGCACAGTGAAGCTCAAACATCAAGTGAAGGAACAAGAAAATGAATAAAATAAATGAATAACTGGCTTTGTTTTACAAGTAAAAGCCGTATCTTCGTAAAACTAAACTGAAGATAGAAAAAGGTCTAAATGTGAACCCCCTCTTGGAGATTAAGTACAAATGTTTTCACTTCCTTTCAGTTACATTTTACAACACAAAGTGTATTTAGAAGAATGGAGTAAAGAGAAAGATGCAGAACAGAAGCACATTTGCTGTATGAGCCGTAGGTTGAAACAGACACACATCCGCTCAAGCTGAAAATGTTTCAGTTGGATATTTGTGACTCTTCTTGAGTTGCATGGATATAGACGGGAGCAGAAAGGAATAAGGTCTGGAGGAAAATAAGAGAAACTGGAAGTCCTGGTAAGTTTGGAAATCAGTTTCAGAGACACACTCTGAGAACTCGCCCATCGACTGCTAGCGGTCAGAAGGCAAAGACTGAGAATTGATTGCAACAGTCAAAGGAAGCCAAAAAAGAACTTCTCTTTGTATCGACAGTAAATGCAGCTTGAGCACGCTGACTTCAATAAAAGCTCCTCCGTGGCTGCTGCTTCTACCGCTCATGGCTCACAAAGCCAGTTGACCCTTCCTAAGTCCTGCCCCCTTTTCGCTCTGTGCTCCAATCACAGTTGAGCAAGCTTTGTACCCAGCAGACCATCAGTCGACTTCCCCCTTTCGTGTTATACGTCATGCTATGTGTTAGGCTCCTCTATGTTGAAAAGAGAACCACATTTTGGAGATGATGAAAAGGTGGCAATACTCCAAAATCCAATGGAAAAAGTCCCATTGGCCTTTCATTGAAGGAACCCAGGGCGATGCTAACTTCCTGGTTGGCCTACAAAAATACGTCATCCCTGGAGCACTTTATTGTGCAGACATAGCCTATTTCATCATACTCCAGTAACATGAGGTGTATTCAGGACTGTCCTTCCAACAAAGATGACGGAAAAGAACCTTAATCTGAACAGATATGGAAATCACCTGATCAGAAAACACCTTCATTTGTCATTCTGGACTTGCTGTGTATGTGCTCCTACACTACGAGTAGTCAGATGTCAGTGTGTGTGTGTGTGTGTGTGTGTGTGTGTGTGTGTACAGGAAAGAGAGAAAACCGAGCGAGAGAAATCAAGTGTGTTATCTAGTAGATGTGAAGCACTTTGAGGTCCTCTGTTCCGTTTCACAGCACCATTTTATATCACACAACCCACCACAGTACACTGTCTCTATCTCTACTTTGGCACACATCAGCAACTTTCCGATTTTTGAAGCACAGTTTTGTAGCCTGGTTCTTGAGGCGCTTTGTGAAATGGAGGCTTGTTATGGAGCTTCAACTGCAACAATAAGGGCATTTCTTTCTGCGGAGGATGAGGGCGTAGCGTATCGAATTAAGCCTGGGCCCCCGCTGTCTGCCCTATAAGACAAACCGGTCCCTGTCTCCTCAACACAGCTATAATATAATAGCGCTAAAGTGATCTTTGCTTGTGTATTATAGTATGTTCAGGCATAAACAAGAGACATTTCCATTTCAAGGATTGTGCGGTTGTCACACAGCGGGAGTGAAAACCGAGGCCGTTTGTGTTTTCCTCCTCTTTAGCACGGCCTTTTTGTCAGTAATGCAACGCGATTGTCCTACCTATTTGTGTGTGCAATCCCTTTTTGTTTTCTTGAAGAACTGCATGAAACGCATATTCATATTTTGGACAAGCAAGTAGATCACCTTTTGTTTACTGGGCTGCTTTTTGTGGTATGTCGACATGGTGGTCTGTTGCTGAAAATATGAACCGCTTTCTAGAAAGCTCCGAGATCACCGCTCACCGTGTACTGACTGATGATTGTACAGTGGGGTTACTTAAACTCCAAATGCTTCTGAGAAAACGGAGCTCTGCTCACTGAATCCGTGGCCTTGTTGCAGACATAAGCCATTGCGCAGTTGTTTGCCGAGGCGGATTTACATTTCAGTGTAAAGAAATCACACGCTCTTCCCACTTTGTGCTATCTCTGTGAGCAAACATCAAACAGGACTCTGGTTTACTCGAGGTTCTCGAGTCCCCACTGCTTGGCCCATAAAGCCAGCCATGCTCTCCTGTCATCCGCATAATCGAGTTGAACACTTGCATGGCGTTCTCATATCTAATGTAGGACCAGGCAGCCACTCAGACGCTCGCACAGCCAATGGATCTGGGTCAAACAGCGCCGGCGATAAGACAGAAGGGGACAGCTCTCCGTCTTGTTTTTGCATTATGAAGCCACTGAGCCCCGGCAAACATCAATAATATCAATGTGCCTGTTAGTGGAACGGCTTTACTGCGCCAGCATCGCCCAACACTTTTGTCTTCAGTCTGTTTTTGACTGTGTGGCTGTCAGAGGAGGATGACTGGAAGAAATGGATTGTTTAAAGACACACAGACGGGATCATGTGTGTATTAGACACACTGAGTCATAAGCTTTTGGTTAATTTTCTCTCAAGCTGGAACATATGGTGTAATATCACATGAAGTGTGGCCCATTCCCAATGTACTGTTCTGAGGATAAAATGGTTCTAACTGTCTAATTCCCCCCAAAAAACATCTCTTCTTCTTGAACTTTGCTACCAGGACTGTCGGATGCTCGATGATGTTATTAAAGCTTCAGTAGGCAGAATATTTTTGGCATCATTGGGCAAAAATTCCATAATAACCTTTCAGTATATTGAAATTCAAGTGTTATGAGAGAAAACTAGACTTTTGCACCTCCTCATGGCTCTGTTTTCAGCCTTTAAAAAAATCTAGCCCGTAACGGGAGACTTTGACCAATCACGTCATTTCAGAGAGAGAGCGTTCCTATTGGCTGTTCGTTCAATGGAGGCAGCTGTCAATCATTCGTGAACTTCGATCAAACGGTTAAACTAGGTAGCACTGATCAAAATATCTTACTGTAATGCCTATTTCTTGCCTCAAATGTTTGCAGAAACATCTTGTGGTGTGGTGCTCAGCTGTAAAATGAGACATTTTGCTCTGGCTGGTGGGTGGTGTTTGGTATTTCTTCAACTGATCTCAACATGGCTGCTGGGTCACAAACTTTCTATTTTACAGCTCAACAGCACACTACAAGATGTTTCTGAAAATATTTTTTGTGAGAAATAGGCATTACAGTAGAGGAATACAAAATATAGAATATAATATACGTAACAGTTAGGCCCCCTTTTTGAAATTGAAAAGAAAAGAACGATCCTAACCCTGGGAGCAGATGCTACATGACAAAACAGCTGTTCCAGGCTGAACACTCAAGTCAGAGATGGTGGTCGGCTTCATGACAGTTAAACTGAGCGAGTCTTGCTTCTTCACTCCCGTCATGTCCAATCAATAAAAAAAGAATAGACGAGGAAAAGGTGCAGAAAAGAGTGAAGCAGAGCAGAAAGTAGCCCTATCCACCGTTTCTTTAACATTTAACTATTAAACAGGATGAGACTGAGCACTAAATTTGATCAAATGAATAAACGAGACGGCGCGGTAGGTGGTGGACGAGAATCACTGAAGAATCACGTCTCCTATCTGGTGCCAAAAACAACGCACAGTAGGCAATGTAGACGGCTCCGAAATAGACGTCTTACTGCACCTGGAGCACCGTTACCGTGGAAACAGACAACAGATCTTGGCTCGGATGCAAGAAATATGCAATGCTCTAAAATAGGAAATATCCCGGAGGTAACACAATTTATTTGATACCAAATACTAATTGAATACAATTAATATTATAAGGAAAAAAAAACATATTCCATATAGTTTTACAATAGTGTATGTTAACATACAGTATGAATAGTAAAACGTTTGAACTGATGCTCCTTTAAGGTTGCGGTGTGTTGTGATGTGAAGTAGACACATGCCAGTTCTCTCTTGTACTCATTTAGCTTTTGACTGTAGTGAAAAGATACAAGGAAGCTCCCAGAGAAGTCTGCTTCATATATCATGTAGAGAGAATCACTTTTTATTCATCTTTAGGTTAAAACACCCTGAAAAGTTCAAATCCTAAGCATATTTTCAATAACATTAAGTAGTTATGAATAATTCAACACATTTAACGATAAAAACAGCCTTAAGAATCATTTACTGAGAGTCTGCCCCTTAAACTGCTCTAACTGATCTAAATACACTGACAATGACTACGTTTACGTGCACAAAATATTGCGTCTTTTGCCCTTATATCGAAAAAGACAATATTCCTACTAAGCTGTTTACATGGCTAATGAAAAATGGATATTCTACTAATATTCCCATTTTCATGCAGCCATGCATACTCATTCATTCAACCACCACCTTGAAAAGGTCAACGTTGCAAAATTTGCATATATCCAAAAAACCTGTTGATATCCAGGTTTTTCATAATGTTTAGAAGTAGGTGTGTTTGTCCTTTCGGTCACAAATGTAGGCTTTTCTTCAGGTCTTGCATATCTTGTGTTCAAGACACAGAGCTGGCTGTAAACAGGCAAAAGGCCGTGTGTCGCAAACTGCCGTGAAATCCCTGAGACGCATTATGTGCTGTATACACGTTCAAAGAATGGTCCTAAAACCTGAAAATATCGTCATATCCCACATTTTAATTGGAAAATGCTTAATTCAGAATATCCAAAAGGAATATGTTGTTTTAGCCTGGACGCATGAAAAGGCGTATGAATGACACAATAATGTGCAAGGCAAAAGCGTGCAATAAGAACACCGTTCTTGCTTTAGGCTTGCCATTTTCACGCCTTGTGGTCTGTACTGACTGCTTTGTAAACACATCTGCGTAAATATGCTACGCTCAGAGCTAGTGACATAGAATACAAAGTGAGAGAGACTGCTTAAGGTGGATGGGTCCAACAAACACAGGACTTTCAAGCAGGAGACAGGTGTTTTGATTGGTAAATTCCATTAATGACGTGTTATCCAGTAACGTTGCTTCCGTACATATTGTACTTAGATTACGTACTTATTTTAAGGCCAACCATAACATTTTTCATTAACCTAACTAAGTGGATTGTTGCCTAAATTAAGTGAGTGGTTTTCTTGCCCCCTGCTGGTACTGCACCCTCATATACGTGTGTAATATTCACTTCTCGGCGTGGCAAAACATGACACTGACACACTTTCCTCTGGTGGACAGGTGGGTCTATCACACTTTGGTCACTATTGGGTTGGCCGTTTACATGACCCGTATCAAATTTGGAATATTGTCATTTTCCGAATAATAGTGGAATATTGGTGTTCATGTAAACGTAGTCATTGACTCAAGAGTAAGTGGCCATATTATTGGTCTGCCCAGTATTATGTAACTTCTGCCAGCTGATCAATGTAGACTATAGACACTCCTCTGGGGATTGGACAAATCATGTAGTCACATTATTTTTGTTCTTTACAGTTTATATTCTTCTAAAAATATGCTATAAATTGGACATCAGTCAAAGAAAAAAGCAGTAAAACACAGTACATGATTTGACGCAGTTATGGTACGTGTCCACAGGGGGCGTTTTTTATCCTGAGGGTTCGCTTCGCTTCTCAGCATCGGACGTTTGATGGACTGCCACTAGACACAAGGCACCTGATTGGACGAACATTTTCCCTTGTGGGCTGCTGCTCTAACCGGAACCAACATAGCGGCTCATTCGGAAACTTTCTTCTCTTAGATCGTGATAATAGTTCACCAAAATGTGTTTCTTTGATGCGAGAAATAAACCATGAAGTTGCTAAATCTGTCTTCATGCTTAGTTTATACGTTTTTCGGGAGTTTCCAGAGGCAGTGAGTCACGTCAGACGCATGTGATTTACATAAAGTAGCCTCGACCTCAACTTTCTGCAAATAAGGAGCAAATGTGCACCTGTTCTCTCCACTATGTCATCACGGTAAAGCACCCAGGCTTTTATTTACTAAGCATCTGAGAATAGCTGTTTTCAATCAGAGGAAGCTGTATGTGTGTGTGTGTGTGTGTGTGTGTACGTGTCTATGCATTAATTTGCGAGTGTCTGACCTATGGTTGACACACAACCTCTGCACACGCCATCTATCATGCTTGGACCGATCGCAGGAGTTTGGAGTGACACAGACAAATATGTGTGCACGTGTTTGTGTGTGGCATGTGACTGCCTATTTGTGTGTGCAACTGCGTTTGTGTGTGTGTGTGTGTGTGTGTGACAGCAGTGGGAAGCAGGTCAGTGTAGAGCGCCGACACAACAAGCCTCCACAGAGCTGAGATGAGAAACAGCCATTGATTCAGTTTTTTAATTAAAGGTCCTCTGGAGTGCAGGAATATTCAGCCGGACCAGAGACAGAGCAGTGTGTGTGTGTGTGTGTGTGTGTGTGTGTGTGTGTGTGTGTGTGTGTGTGTGTGTGTATTTTAGCACAACAACCTATTCTCTACAGTGATGTTGGTGTTGAGAAAAGATTCCTAGTTATTATTGAGTATTAGGTAATATTAGTGACTCTAAAGTTAATCCTGTTCCCCTGTTCTGTTTCAAAGTGTAGAAAAACGAGTACCTTCACGATTTAAAAATGTTGGCATCAACTTGGTACCAAAATATTGGTTCTCCTGAAATCCCTGGCTGTACTTTGTGTTGACATCATCCACCAAACTCAGGCTATTCTCACTGTTCGTAGCTATACCTACGAAAAGTAAATGCACTGTAATTTGTATACATCCCACAAAATCAATTTGTATGTAATTCATGTAATCTTGAACCAGGAAGTATAAAGAGCGACAAAGCACCCAGGAGTCGCGGTGTTTGTACCCCGTGTGAAACCAGAAGTCAACATTGATTTATTTGTCACGTAACTTCCATAATTAAGCAACACCACTTCTGTAGTTATTGTAACCCAAACCATGATCTTTTCCTAAACCTAACAAAGTAGTTTCCAAGGGAAGACGGAAGTTTATTTTGAAAATACTATATGCATGTAATGAGCAGACATTGACACGTGTTGCTGGACATTCGTAGGAACACGCACGACAAATGAGGAAAAAAAACTCTTTGTAAGATCATACAAACCGTTGTATGAGGATACATTGACAAATTACATCCTGATTTTTGACTAATAATTAGCAAATTAAAAGATGGTTTACATAAATGTATATAAACTAATCAGTGTTATATAATGTGACTAGACTGTGTTTGTGGCTTCCAGTGGATTTTATTTCTGAAGCACTAGAAGTCAAACCTCAAAGGGAACATATTATGCTCATTTCCAGGTTCATACATGTATTTTGGGTTTCTACTAGAACATGTTTACATTCCTTAATGTTCAATAACACATTATTTTTCTTATACTGTCTGTCTGAATATACTTGTATTCACCTTCTGACTGAAACGTTTTAGCGCCTGTTTCTTTAAGAAAAAGCCCAGTCTTCTCTGATTGGCTCGCCTGCATGTGACATAGGAAGGGGAGCCAAATCTGAATGGCTTGTTGAATCACGTTTTCTGATCGAAGCAGCCCACAAAAAACTGACTGGGTTGTCTTATTTCACAGTTTGTGGGTTGGTAGGCACTCCAGATACCAAAATGTATGAGCACAAGCACTGAAAAATTAGTTTTTCATGACATATCATGTCCCCTTTAAAGAAAAAAAAACAGGTAGAGTGAGTCAGTGCAAAGACGTGTGGATGATTAGATATTACTGATAGAAAACTACTGCTAATGTCGTGATGAGAAGTTACAAAATGGCCATGAACTGGTGGATGGATTCTCAATATAACCATTGATCACATGAGCCTTTTACTGTGGCAAGAGAGAAGTGCACATGACCACACACTTAGTACTGCTACAGACTTCAGGCATTGACCGAGCAAAATACTGTGTGTGGCGAGAAATGACACCACACACACACACAGATGAGTTATGAAACGACTGCAGTACAATGCATGCTCACATGTCAGTGTGTGTGTGTGTGTGTGTGTGTGTGTGTGTGTGTGTGTGTGTGTGTGTGTGTGTGTGTGTGTGTGTGTGTGTGTGTGTGTGTGTGTGTGAAGGATGAGGGATGCAACACACACATTACCACTCAGTGATGCGTCAGTGGAATTCATGCATCTATACACACACAGACACGCACATTTAATACTTTCTTGTGTGCAGTGCGTCGATGCGTCACTGCAGTTCATGGATGCGTGCGCACACACACACACACATACACAGACCTCCACTGTGTCCCGATGCCTTCACTGTCACAAGGCCGAGCTTTGTCTGTTTTTCTCTGTACTTCTCTGTCATGTCTTGCTTCTCTCTCTCTCCTCTCTCTAATTCAGTTATTTGTCTCTTTCAGTTGGTCTCTGTCTCCCTCTGTCTCCCTCTGTCTCCCTCTGTCTCCCTCTGTCTCTATCTGTCTCTCTCTGTCTCTTTCTGTCTCTCTGCTGCTAGAAATCTATTTATCTCTGTTTCTTTTTCTTGAACTTCTCCTCAGGGACGAATTTGAACAAAACCAGCTTCATTTCCTGAGGAATATTTAATTTTTGTGATTTTTAGGTTGTAGCGGGCTCAGTGTTAAAACTAGTGTGAAGATAGTGGCATCAATTGAAACTAGAAAAACCTAAGGAATCCGTTGGTACCAACCATGTCATACTAGATTATCATGAAGGAGGCTAAATAACGCTCCAAACGTGCTAAATCTTGTCGAGGAAAAACTGGCATGGCCATTTTCAAAGGGTTATGATTTGAGCATATTTTGTATGCTAAATGCAGTACCTGTGAGGGTTTCTGGACAATATTTTGATTTGAGCATTTGAGCTCCAGACTAACTTTTTTTCACCACTGTCCCGAAACCGTCCAGAAAAATAATTTCAACCCTGTGCTGTCGGCAAACGAGCCAGTCACTGTGATTACTCTGAGCAGCATCATGGGAATGAATTACAATATAAGTGTCTGATTAAATGAGTTGTTCCTAATGTTTTAAGGTTGTCCCTCCTCGGCTTATTATATACTTGCAGTTGTGATAAATTACAAGTTTTATGTCTTCTTCAGTCACACTGAATAACTTCCACACCGTCGACATGGTGTGCGTCTGTGTGCCGACGTAAAACTATCATGCGGCGACGGCACAAGTAAATTTGACAAACCGGAACATATGAGACTAATCGGCTGGTCACCAGTCTTAGCCGATTAGCTGAAAACTAGGGTTTCAGTGTGATACAAACGACCTAAATTGACAGAAACCATCTTTGGGAAAAATGTATTTGACGTTAGGGATGCACCGATACTGGATCGGATATCAGGCCGATACTGACTCAAACAGCTGGATCGGATATCGTGACAATGGGGCCGATCTATTCAATTCCATTCTGTGTTTATAAACTAACTTTATATACATTATATACTGGAATTTGAATTCTTGTTTAAGTTTTGACCAATTTCTTGCTGCACTAAAAACATTTACACCTGAATTGTAATTCCTGTTAGGTTTGAAGATTTTTTTGCCATGTTGTTGGTGTACGATTTATTATTTAATTAATAAATAACAATTCAATAAATGTATGTTATGTTATCTATATATTTATTTGTTACAATTTGTTTTACAAAGTTAGTAAAGCAATGTTTAAGTCAAGCCTGGTGTTGCCTTACACATAAAAGAATGATCCCAGTCACCTCCACACAGTGAGGCATACAGCTTATTAATTAAACACTGGTATCAGATCAGTACTCAGTATCGGCCAATTCCCAAAGCCCAGGTATCGCTATCCGAACTGAACATGTCGGATCCGTGCTTCCCTACTGAAAACCATCCGGTTTTGAGCGGCAGCTGATCAATTGGTGCATCTCTAGAAATGTCTTTAAAAGTGGTGTGCTATTTATACAACTCCCCATGTGAGGAAAAGCTCATTGACTGACAGTGACTCTCTCCTCAGTTTGCTTTTGTCTTAATCTGAAGCATCTGTCTTATTAAATCCATCTGTCTCTCTCCTTCTAACACCACATGCATTTAGCATTAGATGGCTGAAAGTCCTTTTATTCCTCTGATTTCTAACTCTGGTTTGACACCACTAAGGACCATTGCTGAGTCACTCTACATTTGACAAGTTGAGCTTGCTGATTTCTCACTTCAGCCCCAGTGGTATCACAACTTGCTGAGCTGTCCTGTCACCACAAATGTCAACTACAATCAAGTTTTTCAAAATTGAGAAAAAAAAAAAAGGTTTCTGCAGCCGAGTTTCAGAAAACAAATTCAGGTGACTGGCTTCTCTGGTTGCTTGCGGATGCACTTTTCGGGTGAAAGTTCACCCATAATATGAAAGTATATTCATGACATTCAACATTTGTGTTAGTCTATATCATAGACTATATATGAAGATGGACGACATGACAGCTCCCCAAAAGTGAAGCCAAAACATCTCGATCGCCCCCTGGTGGCTGGCTGCAGTATAGGTCATAAATCCCGCCCCCTAAATCCATGTTAGTGGATGGGACATGGGCCAAACTAAAAGTCAAAGTACACATCAACTAAGGATGGACCGATGTGACATTTTCAGTACCGATACTGATAGCGATACCTAAGCTTTTATCGGCTCATACCGACTACCGATCTGATACCAGTGTTTAATTAATAAGCTGTATGCCTTACTGTACAGAAGAGACTGGGATCATTGTTTTATGAGGCAACATCAGGCATGACTTAGACATTGCTTCCCTAACTTTGTAAAACAAAATGTAACAAATAAATACATAGATAACATCAATTTAGTGAATTGTTATTTATTATTAAAATAATATATCATACACAGATAACTTACATAACAGGAATTACAATTCAAATATAAACCTTTTTAATGCAACAACAAATTGGTCAAAACTTAAACAGGAATTCAAATTCAAGTATATAATGTATATAGTATATAAATATAGAACTGAATTGAATAGATCGGTCCCATTGTCACCGATACCCGATCCAGCTATTTGAGTCAGTATTGGCCCAATATCCGATCTGGTATCGATGCATCCCTAAAGTCAAATACATTTTTCCCAAAGATGGTTTCTGTCATTTTAAGTCATTCGTATCACGCTGATGTATGTTCAAGTGTTGATGTTTCTGATAAGTTTGTTTTTAATTAGTTATTTGATGCTATAAAAAGGGGATGAGACGTCATGACTGACAGCTGTGATTCTATCTCGCTGACGAGTTGCGGCCATGCTCGGTCTGCGATTGGTTCAGGCAGGTGTGGGGGGGCGGGACCTCGATACCGCGGCTCCAGCTCCTCGGTCATTACTGCGCAGACTCTGGCTCCAAATGAGGTCAAAGTCTCAAGATGGCCGCTCCCGTATCTGGGATTTTTCAAATATTCGTTAAATTATAAAAAAATCAAATAGTTTATGCAACTATTTGTCCCGTCTTAAAAAAAAAAACATATGTAAATAAATATGAATGCTGCGATTATTCGAATAATAATCGACTAATTCCCAGTGATTTTCGAATAGTATTTTTGCTTGGAACGCACGTCCCTAATATACAGTCTATGATCTATATCCATATAGCATGTGGCTAGTTTGTGAGTGTGGCTACATATCAGCTTGCTCCTAAACACATGAAGAATATTTCCGAGGCTGATATGTAGAAATAAAACAAGATACAACAAGATTCAACGGTAAAAGAGGGCGTCGGCAAGATGAAGGAAAATGAGAGATTCAGTCACAGAGAGCCAAAGTAGCCTAGAGACACAGTATGAAAACAAAATCTGAAGACAGATAAAGCAAACAGCAGGGGCATGAAAAGCAAAAGCTTTTGTGAAAACGACCGCGACTATGATTGAAATAGAGAGACAAACAGAGGAGCAGGAGAGATAGAAACACAGAGATGGAAAAGGGCGATAAGAGACTCTGTAAGCTTTTGAAAATTAGTTCAAAGAGAAAACGCATTCCCACTGAAATCTAGCAGACACTTAAGAGAGAAATTAAGACAGAGGGGCTACAATAAAAATGAAAAGTATTGAAGAAGATGGAAGGAGGAAGGAACCGTAGCTGGAGGGAGTTGGCACACGAACAGGAGGTGCTTCATCTCTCTCTTTCGGTTTAATCTGCTAATGCACTCTCTGGATCCTGCAAAGGTGATGGGGGGGTGAGGGGAGAAGAGAAGAGAGGGATGGTTGGCTAATGAGAGCTAGACATCAGCCCTCATAAAGGAATGAGAGGAATGAAGGATGGCCGGTGGGTGGGTGGAGAGATGAGTGAACTAATGACATGGAGGGTTAATGGATGGATAGATGGATGGAAGGATGGATGGAGCCGGGTCAGCCCTTCCTACAAACAAGGTGTAGCGAGGATTATTTGGAACGGCTTTCTGGCTAGATGGATTTTAATGGCGCTTTGTGCAGCATTTCAACATCAATAAATCATTAGCACATACATTTAGAGACATTAGCGTAATTGCTATGAATAAACAAGACCATTTCTGGCAAGATACTTTCCATTTTATGCCGTGGAGCAGATCTGAGTCGGCAAGTCTGTTTTGAAGAGAGTCCAAAAGTACCAGCACTTTGATAGCTGCTTCTTTTAAAAAGTCATTTTCAATGCAGTCGTCCTCCTTTGGGTATTTTGGAGATACTATATGATCTGCTGTTTTCACTTCAGCCATGTTCTTACAACACAGTCTCATGGCAGTTTTTCATCTATTTGATTCATGTACATTGACACAAATTTTCCTTTTTTTTGTGATGCTCAGCACGACTTTCAACCACGTATTTTTCACAATACATGATGCACGTCTCAATTTCAAAATAAAACTACTTAGTTATGTTTAGGAATAGAACCGACTTGGTTAGGCGTAGGCAAGAAACTACTTAGTAAGGCTTAGGAAAAGATCGCAGTTTGGGTTAAAATAACACCGCAAGTGCTGTAACTCAATTACTGAAGTTACACGACAAAAACTATTTAGATAGCTTTAGGAAAAGATTGTGGTTTGGGTTAAAATAACTCCAGAAGTTCCGTAACAAAGATCGGAAGTTACGTGACAAATAAATCAACTTTGACGTCTGGTTTCACATGTGACACAAACAGCTGTCTCCTGGGAGAAAGTCCTTTGGAAAACACAATCTTCCCCTAAACCTAACTAAGTAGTTTTGTTGCCTAAATCTAACCAAGTTGTTTCCTGTGAAGACGGAAGTTTATTTTGAAAAGTCTGTATGCATGCAACGAGCAGAAATTGACACGTGTTCACATTCATAGGAAAACACACGGAAAATGGGGAATAACTTCATAACATATCATATGAACCGTTGTATGAGGATACGCGTCATAATGTGTGAAATGAGAGGAGCAGCTTGTTTCTCCATTCTATTGAACTTTGTTTCTGGGAAATCATGTTTTGTCTGTCAAGCTGGCATGGTGTACGACTCTAAATACTACAATACCCACGAGCCTTAGCCACTGTTATGCTATGTAGAAGATGGCTATGGCTATTCAGTCGGTTCTATAATATTGTGTATGGTAAAAATTAATGGCACTTTTTGTTCTGGAACTAGGTGCGCCCAAAAAAGCTCCTGTTTCTATACTCTATAACATGGACGTGTAGCAATATTAGCTGTCATGTAGGACTGTTGAGCTGTAAATACAATACTCAACCTTCTCTCAGCTCTGGTTTGGTCTCCACCAACTCCTGAGAAAGAACATCTGGCTCTGTAGATGCCACATGTTCCACTTTCTACTCGTGTCCATAAGTGTTTTTTTTTACTTTGCCGATGAGCTCACGATATAGTCCTCTACGTACACTGACTAGGGAATAGTGAATGAGTGAATGATTTCGGACACAGCCGTGGTTTTAATGTTAATTCTGACAAAAACGGCGTACATACAGTAGCGGCAAGAGTTGGAAGGAAAATGGACAGATTAATGAGGTCAGGGCACGCTGAGTAATGTAGCTGAATGTGCAAGTAGAGGCAGGGATGGATGGATGGACAGCTGATGGATGGACGCTCATAAATAGCTGACCGACAGACCGACCGCAGCATGCACTTCCAAGAACCGATCAATACTAACCTGCCTCCAGCACCGGACAGTGGAAACACAGTGTGTGTGTGTGTGTGTGTGTGTGTGTGTGTGTGATGTCATATTAAACTGGGCGTCCATGACGGCCTGGAGCCAACAGCTTCTGTTTTTAAGATAAAATCACACTCATCCCCCATCTGTCTTTTGTTTCTCTCATTTTTCTCAGTCTTATATCCTCGTCCTCTTCCTTCTGCCTGTCCATCATTCTGTCTTTTCCTCCCTTCTCTCCGTCAGACATCCTCTCCATGTCTCGCTGCTTCTGTTATTCTTCATAAACTCTTGTAGTTCTATTTTTAGATGTGAGAGAATGTTCGTGTTGGGAAATTGCTTATGCTGACCTAGTTTTAACACATCCTTGTAAACTTCAGATACACACACATCTTCTCTGCTGCATACAATTGCACATGTTCTGCATGAAACACATGTACAGTTGACTCATTATGACTGAAGCAGCCAGAATGCACACAGATGTATGAACTAAAAGACTTGTTGTGGACACACGATAAAACCTATATTCTTCTTAATTGCGGATTCATAGAACTGTTATAAAATAGTAATTTCCTATAGGAGTTTATCCTACAGATATCATCTACTCTACTCTATCTCTTAATCCAAAACTGCAATTTTTGCAAAGCGTGGTTATTTTCCTGCTTTAAGAAGTGTCATCAGAGTATTTTTGGGAGAAAGATCTTTTTCAAACTTACTCATTTTCATCAGTGTGGTGCTTGGCTCCCTACTATGAAAAACTCAACATATTGTTATTGGCCTTGCTATTTATTATAGTATTTTTTTTTAATGAAAGCAAAATCTAAATCATCTAAAAGTGTTTTCAGTTGAAACATCTTTTGTGTGATTTAAAAACTGACTATTTCCCAAACTTGTATAGTTAAATTCATGTGATTTTTCAGCCAATTAGACTGTTGTCAGGCTGCTAAACAGGAACACACATGATTGGTCATTGCAAAGAGATGGCGCTGAAAAAAAAATGAATATTTATTCACTATAAATAGTCTTATCAACCAAACACCTCCCCCACCAGAAGATACGTTACTCTGCGCATGCGAGTAACATCCGTTTCTTTGCTAAATGCATTATGTATGCAGGGAGCATAATGAGTCGTCTGACTGAAACCTCTTTACAGTGGCTTCACTGATATACATCAAGTGCACGTTATTGATTCTTATTTTCTCTGTTAAACACTTGGATCAAAGGGAGGTTTCACTCAGAATTGATAGCCAACGTATCTATACATACTTTGCCAAACTGAAACCCGGTATTAAACGGACACCAGTGCAAAATTATTAAAGGCTGTGGTATTGATAAGCTCCGACATTATTGGTTCTTTTATCGGTACCATTTAACATTAATTTATTATTACGCTATAGCATCTCCTCTGCTCTCTGTGTCGGGGCTGAGCTCCTTCAACTACACACACACACACACACACACACAGACAATACTTCATCAATACACCTGTTCAACAAGCATAAACATGATGTAAACATATAGAAAAGTGATATTTAAATCTGCTCTGTCGCGCTAGCTCGGCTAATAAGGAATTGTTACAAACAAGCTAAAACTCTACGTAGTCTAACTGTTTAGCTTAGTTTGACACGTATCTTAAATTTGGATGAATTTTGCTGACTGAGGGAGGAAGACAAAGGACAGGAAGGACTGATAATGACTGACGTCTGTGGTCTTCATTCTTTATCAACTTTAGGAATGTTATTTATTTTATTGACATTTTAGATTAGTTTCCAGTGAGATTATTGAGTTTGCTTTTGTAAACATTACTTTTGCTGCTTTAAAACAACATTTATTTATATTTAAAATAAAAATAAATTCTAATCCTGTTCTGAATTTATTCTTTTTTTGAATAGTATATTAAAAAGCAATTATTTAGTTATGAAAAAGAACTGATGAGAGTATCAATAAAGAACCAAATGGATAAGAAGTATTGATATTTATTAATTTATTTATTGACTTATTTATTTATTTATTTATTTATTTATTTGACAGGGACAATAAATGTAGGCATTGTTACACTTAATTAAAGTTCAACTGATGCAATGTGCTGTATATAGGACTTAAATCCGTAGCTAATTTGCAGACCTTGTCCCTGGTTAGGCTTTTAAGAAAAAAATTAAAAATACATAATACCACATTATACATAAAATCAAATAGTACAACGTCATACATTGCAATAAATTTGCATATGTATGTTCCCAATCAGTAATCAGTGATCACAAGTTTAGTTTAGTTTCAGCCAGTGTTTTCTTTTACTGAAAAAAGATGACTGACCGAAGGTTGTTTTGCGCTGTGCCACTCTGCAGTTACCATTTGTTGATCACCTAGTGGCTATTCTATTTGTATTCATTTTTGTGACATATGGACAAAGTACAGCTAAGACAAGATAAGAGTAGTAGTATCAATAAAATCCTAACCGTACCCATCCCTACAGCAGTCTCTAGCTAACTGGTGTCATTACAGGATTCAGTGGAAAACTGGCAACAAATAAAGGATAAGTGCGGTATGTGCTTTCTGTAGCCTAAAGATGGTGCCAGACGTGGTTGCTAAATGCGCAACGCCAATGCAAAGCCTCCGTACGTTTTGACCACACAGCAGCCTCCAGCTTCCAGCTATAAAATCCATTTCCAGCCCAAACCCAGCAGGAGCCCAGTCCTCCATTAGATTTGATGAGGCGGCGAATGTGGTTAGGAGTCAAATGAGCTTACATGTGGAATTTAGACTGTGTGTATGTGTGTGTGTGTGTGTGTGTGTGTGTGTGTGTGTGTGTGTGTGTGTGTGTGTGTGTGTGTGTGTGTGTGTGTGTGTGTGTGTGCGCGCAGGGGGATGTTGTTGTGTCCAAAACATGGCAACTGTGGCTTTGGCAACTTCACTGTATGGTTTTAAAAAGCATACTTTCTCTCTCTCTCTGTTATTTTCTGATCTCAGTGCCTGAATCTCTGCCTGTCTCAGTCTCCTCATCCAACTCTGTCTATCTCAGAATCAATGAAAACTATTGCATCATTGTTCTAAACAAGAGCAAAGATCAAGGAACTTTTATGACGTGACACAATAACTTCTTTATCGCTTGATCATTCTGCACTTGTGTTGTTGTTTGGGGCTTATTTTGATGTTTTATTTCTCTGCTGCTGCTCCTCCTCCTTATGCTACCATCTGAGTTACTGAAATATTTAACAAGGCTCGTGCTATTTTGGGAACGCCTGCCATTCCCTCTGTACTGTCGGGTAGAATCGCATCCTAATGGCTCCGGACTTGAGGACTGACTTAGAACACGCAGACTGCGCTGGGGCATTTTACGAAATCCCAACATTTTCAAATCCTAAAGTGGATCTGCAGAAACAGTCGGGGACAAATGGTTGCATGTGTCAAGTCATGGTTAGGGTGAGTTTTGGTTAAAACGCAGTAGGTGACTATGTTGTTAGACCAGTGGGAAACCGCCGTGGTCTGAAAAGTGAAGCCAATGCCAAAGTGCCTTAAAATTGCATTCTTTCTAATATCCAGCAGGGGGCGACTCCTCTGGTTGCAAAAAGAAGTCTGATTGTATAGAAGTCTATGAGAAAATGAGCCTACTTCTCACTTGATTTAGTACCTCATTAAACATTGTAAACATGAGTTTATGGTCTCAATTGGTAGTTTCAAGTCTTCTTCAATACAGCATGATGTTCATTTAGTAAATTATGATCCCATTTAAAGTCAAATAGACCATAAATCAGGGGATGCTTTAGGGCGTGGCTACCTTGTGTCTGACAGGTCACTACCACAGCATTGTCTGGTCTGGGAGTTGTCTGTGTTTTCGTGTTACAACTTTAACCTTTTCAGTTCATGAAAGTTAATTACAACCTTTTTGGTCGCCTAAAAATGTCTCATTCAGCGTTCGGTTGTAGAGACCAGATTTCAGTATCAGTAGACACCAGAAGTATAAATCATCCCATGTCCCTTATGAATTAAAAGGAAAATACCACTAATTTGTGAGAGAAATGTCTCCATTCTTTGACTTTTGGGTTGATGGAAAAAAAGTTAATAAATAATGCCGATATATTTGACTTCAGGACATCTCTGACTACATAAATGCTGAAAATCAACTGTCAAATTTACTGTATTACTTAGAGATTTTCCAAAGTAAAAGTCCCTAGAAGTGTATGATTCATCTTTTTCCAATGGTCTAGTGTTAAAAAAGGTAACACAAATGGCCAAAAATTGTAATATTGAATTGCAGTACTTAAAAATCGTAATACATATCGAATCGGCACCCAAGTATCGTGACAGTATCGAATCAGGAGATAGGTGAATTGTCCCAGCCCTAGTGTCCTGAGCGAAAGTCTGCTGAGTTTTAACCCACCCAAAGTTCATTGTTCTTTATACTTCCTGGTTCGCCATTAGGTGGATTACATACAAAGTGGTTTCGTGGGATGTATAACAATTACAGCGCATTGCTTTTTATAGGTATAGCTACGAACAGTGTAGAAGAACAGCCTGGTCATATCAGTTACCAATAACCTGCCCTGTAGTGCATCTTATTTTTTGATTTCAATCTATAATGCATTTTCTTTTTCTTTTAATGTGACAGTCTCGTAGGTGTACTGAGCACAATGTAGAGAATAACTGTTTGAAGCCCCTTTTCTCTTCTTTTTTCCTCCCAGTAAGCTAAAGCTTTGAACAATGACGATACGTCAGTGGATCTCACTGTCAGAGAAATGAGCCTGGTACTCGACAATACATCAAACAGTATTTGCAAATAATATTTGTCGTTGTTTTACTTACACTGAATACTCAGTAGTTTGGGTTTGAAAAACAGAACAAAGAAAAAGTATTTAAAGGGCGATACAACACTTTTTTTTTTTTCCTGTTGGACAAATGACTTGACACCTTTCTGTTAGCTCAGACAGGGTAAAATAAGTCTGTGAGAAATATGCAAATATTATCTAATCCCTGGACTGATGTGAGCTGAGAGGAAATATAGAGCAGGATTACAACTGATGAGTCACCACACCGACTGAGGAGAATGACTCACCAGCTTTGCTAATGCCATATCCGGCACACTATGTCATAAAAATAAAACAAACGAGTGGATGCTCAGTTGGAAAGTTATTAGCATAAGTATTGTAAATAGCTTAATAAATCCACAGCCTCAACATTAGTGAATTAAATGTTGACATAAGATGAATGACATGACATGAAGATGAATATGAAGCACTGATGTAGATAGGATTACTGTCTCAAGATGTGCTCAGTCATATCTGTTACAGCTTCATGAGTAATGCTTCAGTGTTTAAATTATGCAGGGGAGGGAGGGGGTTGACTTCTGTTTGTTTTCTTTTTGAAGTTAATTAATCAAAATAGTTTTGACTGCAGACAATTATTCTGTTGATCCATTTGTTCCCTAATACAATAATTTCATTGTATACGCAGTGTCCATTACTTATGTATGTTGGCAGTAAGACTTGTTGTTGCAAATCATTCCAAGTAAACTTTAAATCAGTGTGTGCCTCCACCACGGCTGCACCAGCCTGCAAATATGTCGAAACGTTTAACAAACCTTTAATAAATACCAGATTCAGAATGCATGTAGTGACTATGAGACAAACCTTATTTATATATGCATTTTAATTCAGCACCCGATTTGACTGTTATCAAGCCATTAAATAGGCGTTATCAGTCGCCTATATTCACTATGTTGTGAAAGTGAAACTTAAAGCTTTCTAACATGTTGTAAAACTGAATGAAATGTCACATTTTGAACACAAACAAAAAGGCTTCTTTAGGTTTATGAAAAAAAAAAACATATTTAGGTTAAGGCCAAAATAAGACTTAGTTAAGTTTAGGGAAAAACATTGTGTTTTGGGTTAAAATACTTTGTTTTGTGTCCAATCCATTGTTCCCGACCTTCACCCCTTATTGAGTTTCACACTGTAGAAATTAGTTTGTTTTTAAAGGGGACATATCATGCTCATTTTCATACTTGTATTTTTGGTTTCAAGTAGAACATGTTTACATGCTTTAATGCCGCATAGGGAGGAGGTTGCGGTAGATACATGGGTCAAAAAATGTTGGACTTTCGCCCAGGAGACTGCAGTTTGTGTCCCGTGTGAAACTACAAGTTTAATTATTTGTCATGTAACTTCCGTACTTAAGTTATGCCACTTCAGGTGTTATTTAAACCCAAACCGTAATCTTTTCCTAAACCTAAGTAGTTTTATTTTGAAAAGACTGGAGTAGAAATTGACAGGTGTGTCATGTGTTGCTAGTCATTTGTAGGAAAACGCATGAAAAATACGTTGTTGAAAGTCGTGCTGAGCATCACGTAAAAAAAAAAAAAAGGGAAATGCGTGTCTATGTACACGAATCAAATAGATTACATTTGGGACTATTTCATGAACTGCCATGAGACTGTGTTGGTGGGTGAATATAACCATCAGGAAGTTTCCTCTTGCAGATGTTGTATTACAGGAGAAGACATTGTAGGAAAAAGTAATGAAACAGAGTTTCTCAGATATGTTGACTCGGCATTAAAAATGCTTCCTCATCATTTTGATAAAGATGTAATCCAGGAAATAAGTTGTTCCCCTGTTGTAAATAAGTAGCATATAAACCTAATTCCAAGAAGACAAAGTTTACTACTAATTCCCTCTGATATTGAGCCTCCAAAGAAGACTATAAAAAGCTCCTGCATTATTTGAAAACTTCGAACATGAATTACACTGAAACACTGCTGAGTAGAGCCTTTTAGAACAGTACATAAAACATGGTCATAAATGACTTCCACAGTTAACTGCAATTAGGTTACATGAAACAAAACTATTCCAAAAGTTAGCTTAGCTCTTGCTGCCATTTAGGGCCAAACTCTAAGTGTTTCATTTGCATTTCATTTGTCATTAATGGCACTTCATGCTTTAAAGGGGACATATGAAAAACTCACCAGTGGGCAACCTCCAGGTCTGAGAAGTGAAGCCAATGCGGAAGTGCCTTAAACTTGCATTCTTTCTAACAGCCAGCAGGGGACGACTCCTATGGTTACAAAAAGAAGTCTGATTGTATAGAAGTCTATGAGAAAATGAGCCTACTTCTCACTTGATTTATTACCTCAGTTAACATTGTAAACATGAGTTGCATGATGTTCATTTAGTAAATGCTTTAGGGCGTGGCAACCTTGTGACTGACAGGTTGCTACCACGGCGTTGTCCAGTCTGGGAGTTGTCCGTGTTTTAGTCTTACATCTTTAACCCTTTCACAGTGTGTTTTCAGTTCATGAAAGTTAATTGTAACATTCTGGTCGCCTAAAAATGCCTTATTCAGTGTTTGGTTGTACTTAGCTCCACCTTCTGGTGTCACTTCTGGTTGCAAAAGACCAAAAAAACAAGATTGCAATGGCCAAAAACTAAGATGACGACGGCCAAAAACCAAGATGATGAATGCCGAACTCGAGGCTTCAAAAGGGCAGTCCACAAACCAGTGGGCATAACTGTCAAGCCAATGTTCTCCATATTTTTATCGCAAGCCAATCAGAGCAGAGATTGGCTCTTGAAGAGGGACTCTTCGAGAGACAGGCGCTAAAACGGAGCGTTTCAGACAGAGGGAGAATATTCAGGTATATTCAGACAGACTATGAGAAGAATAATGTGTTTTTTGAACATTAAAAGATGTAGACATGCTCTAGTAGAAACCCAAAATACAAGTATGAACCTAAAAATGAGCATGACATGTCCACTTTAGAAACTCTCCTACCAGTATTGAGTAACAAGCATTTAACAAGTGCCTCTAGACACAAAGGCTGTTGCGGTTGACTTTAGTGATTCAGAAGGACATAAATTATCTGTGCAGTAGATCTCAATCTTGTGAGCCAAGTCTTGTTCTGTTTACTTGTCTATTCTGTACTGCTATTTGATTTTTGTGGTGTTATTTTTTGCTCTTTTTGGATCAATGTTTGAGAGGAATTATGAGGGAGGAAAAAGGAGTACAGAAATGCACATTGAGGCACCAGATAACAGGATGTATACACGAGGTGTACCATCTTTGTGTCTGTGTGTACAGTAGCTGATCCAGCTGTCAGTCACTCTGACAGACAGCAGTTGTTGTGTCTTTGTATCTCAAATTAAAGTTCCGAGCTTTGAGAGATACTGACTCTCTTTCTTTACTTTATCTGTTTAACTCTCCTGTTTTTGCATCTGTTTTTTTGTTGTTGTTGTCATTTCACCATCTCCGTCTCTTAGTGGCTTGCATTTCTCACTCTCTTCATCACGATTTGTATTCCACACAAACACCTTACCCTGGCTGGTATTAGGCTCATAGCCCAGGCAGGGAGGTGGGGTTGGCTGGTTTGATTAATGTTTACTTCTAATAACAAGGATTATGGAAGGCTCATGAATGAGACTGGAAAAACAGATATAGCCCGAAGAGGCTCAGCGTGTGTTCATTTGATCTGCAGGTTGCACAGATTTAGATCCGTGTCATGAATACATGAGACCACATATGTGTGTGTTTGGTAGGGCTGGGACGATACACCCATCTCCTGATTTGGTACTATCCCAATACTTGGGTGCTGATTTGATATGTATTGCATTTTTTAAGTATTGCGATTCGATATTAAGATTTATTGCAATTTTTGTTAACTGTTTTAACACTAGACCATGGGAAAAAGTGGAATCATACACTTCTAGGGACTTTTACTTTGGGAAATATCTAAATCAATACAGTAAAAATGTTTTCAGCGTACATAGTCAGAGATGTCCTGAAGTCAAATATATCGGTCATTGTCAAGAATTATGTATTATTTTTTTTCCAGCAACCCAAAAATCAAAGAATAAAGACATTTCCCTCACAATTTAGTGGTATTTTCTTTTTAATTTTAAAGGGATATGTAATGTTTTATACTTCTGGTGAATATATTCCAATCAATCTTATTTCCATATATGTATTTTGTATATACAGTTCCCTTTGTTAACACCTTATTATGAATATTGAAGGTACTCACACATGTGTACTTCTGCTAACTTCTCCAAGTCCGTCTCTAGCTCTCCCATCAGCTCCATTCTCTTTATACATCCATGGTCAGCTCCATTGGGGCCGTTTGAATGCATTTAACATAAATGTCAGTATATGGGTGCTCTACAGTTGTAGCGTCGGCCCGATTTGACCGCGGAGATGAGAGTGACGGCTGGCTTGACCACACGTTACTACAATACGATAACGTTTCCTGTCCATGACAGAGTTAGCATGCAGCTTTAGCCATGATGTCTAGCTCTGCTTTTCCTGCAATGTGTGAAACCCAAAGTGTTTCCATACCTTACTGTATGTGTAGTGTTTACTACTTTGGATTTAAAATGTGAGGGTGCAGGTCGTATCCACACAGACCCTCCGCTGTTTTCTGCTTTCTCGTTTTGGTTTGTTTTGGTTGACGGATATGACGTCACGTGACTCAGACTACAACAATAAAAGCGGTAACTTCCTTCTACTTCTGCATACACTCAAATGAAGCAAATATATAGATTCTGACATTAAAAAATAAATTGAACAATTGTAAAAAAATAAATAAATAATTGCGATACACAGGTGAATAGATTATTTTTCCCTCCCCTCGTGCCTTCACGTGTGAGCGAGGGAATAATGTTTATTTTAAGTAAGTCTACCAACTGGCCATGTTTGTTTATATGCACCAGCTTGTGAAAAAACAAGGAGCTCACACAGAGAAGATGCTGCGAGGCAAGAAAGGCCTCAGGTCAGTTCTGTATCTGCTCTGTCAAGACGGCACTGTCCGTTTGTTCAGTTGGGACAAACTTATTGACTCGTCCAGGATGGATTTCTATTCCCTCCATGGAACGGGCCCTCAAGGTCAAAGACGATCCGTTTCCCTCCCCGAAAAGAAAGTTGATTCCAACTCGATGCTCTTTGTTTAATATGAATCCATGGTGCTGTGCAGTGTCGCCGTCTGTGTGTCCTACTGCCTGCAGAGACTGAAACCGCAAAAAAAGAATAAAAAGAAAGCAAAGAAGGAGCAGCGTTTCTGTGACAGTTTCCGTTTCCTGCAGGCTGTTTGCATTCAGGGACTGAGAGTCAGCACATATTCACTCTCTACCGAGTTAGCATTTATACGCTGCTTTCTCTATTACTTTCATCTCTTCTTTTCCTGATATTTGTCTTTCATGTTTTGTCCTCTTTTTCCTTTGTCTTCTTTTTTCCCCCTTTAACCCTCTGAGACCCACAATAGTCCCGTTTTGGTCTTTTTTTTAGGGGGGTACAAGAGGTCTTTAGGGGGAGATAGCAGGTCAACAGTAGATGTTAAATAGAAGTGGTGCACATCAAATGAAAGCTGGGAACCTGAAGATTAATTTGAGATTCAGCACTGTTTGTCAAGTTGTTCTAGTTATAAATCAGAAATAAACATGAATTAATTATTTAAGATAAGTTGTGAAAATGTATAAGGGCTTAGAACATCATAATAGCAGTATACGATAGTCATCCCCATGCTTTATGTCTCATAAGTTGTTGCAGCAATTTTTGATACCATTTGTTGTTTGGTGCTAAATTTAACCTTTTTTTACCACTCGATAATTGATAAAAAATTATCAATAATCCCTCTAAAATACCACATTAAGACACCATGACCTTGAGGAACCCATAGAAAAAGCCATGCTGTGATTTGGTTTCAAACATTTTTGACATTTGGAGATTTCTGCAAGAATTGCATTTTTCAGCGATTGGATGGCGAGCACTTCCTTCTGGAAACTGCCCAGAAACCCCCTTATTGTCAATCTATTTAGAAAAGCCATACATTCTCTGATTGCTCTAGGTCTATAGTTTGTGGCTGTAGAGTTTCATGAGGCTGTGATTATCCTAGAGGTCACCACAGGTCCCTAAACTGCATGCGATTATCATAAAGTGGGCATGTCTATAAAGGGGAAACTCGTGGGTACCCATTTCTTTCACATATCTTGAGGTCAGAGGTCAAGGGAGCCCTTTGAAAATAACCATGCCTGTTTTTCATCGCCAAACTTTGGCGTAACTTTGTTGCGTACCTTCACTCTAGCTTTGTAACTCAGCAGGCAACAACCTCTGAAAGACAGAATAGCGGCCGAGCCTGTCAGTGGGCCGTCTCAGTGTTAAGGGGGTTAAAAGTTCACAGTATTTCTGTATTTTTCTGCAGACCAGTCAAGCTTGATGCAGATCTGTTTCAGTAATTCTTACATATTCCGCCCTCCACTCACCTCCCACTCTTCCTCTTTTTCCTCTCTGTCTCTCCCTGCTTCAGCAGCATGAGCAGAGAGCTGCAGATATTTACCAACAGTCTGAAACGCACACATCTATTACAGGACAATAGGCTTGCAACGAAGCACAGCGGTGAGGATTTTGTAAGAATCCGACATTAAATGTCCATGTCATCAAGTCAATACCGTTCAGAGTAATTTGCCCCTTGGTTGATTTAATTCTCAACTCGCAAAATTGCACGACTCTGCAAAATAATGAAGCGTAACTAACAGAATTGATAGCATGCGCTGGAAGACAAATCAAGGCGGGAGGTGCTGCTTTACAGACACAGACAAAGTGAGATTTAAAAGGGTTGAACAAATGCAGGAAAATAAATCTTAAAAAAAAAGCAGATATATTTAGCTTTGTCTCTGCTCAGCTGTCAGGACGCGTCCGCTAACTGCTGCACAGTTTTAGTTGTAGCACAAAGCTGTCAGGTGACTAAACAGTCAGAGCAAGTGTTATGAGTTTCATTTTAAAAGTATCAGCTCTGAAGAAAAGTAATAAAGCTTTCATTTTCACAGCTGAAAAATAGCTGATTTCCCCTCAATAGCAACACGGACAAACGGAACATTAAACTACATTAATCTGATATATTGTGGGCGCATATTTTTGGCATTTAAACCTGCAGTAGGCAGAATGTTTTTGGCATCATTGGGCAAAAAATCCATAATAACCTTTCAGCATATTGTAATTCAAGTGTTCTGAGAGAAAACTAGACTTCTGCACCTCCTCATGGTTCTGTTTTCAGGCTTTAGAAAAACTAGCCTGTGACGGGAGACTTTAACCAATCACAGGTCATTTCAGGGACATCAGGGTCAGTTTTGGGACCATTAGGGTAGTTCATTTTTAGGGTCTGTGGTTAGTTTTAGGTGTTTTGTAGGTTATAAATGTTACTGTACAAAACATGCACCTTTTCAAACCTAGACAACGTGTTAATATTCAAAATATATAAAATATATGTTAACTGTCTGCTTAACATCTGGGCCCCTATTCTCAAACTTCAGAGAGCTTATTAGGGTGTCTCATTTCACATATCACCATTATGTCTTATTGTTTCTTAACTGTGTTGTGAGTAACATGAAACTGAGCTGAGCTGAACAGTGGTGTTTAAATGTTTATATTACAAATTCAGTGGTTGTTAAAATTCAAATAATTATGTCTCTTATTTGCTTCCATACAAATTCCCAGAAGTACTATACTGTGCTTGTGTGAGTGTACAGTGTACAGTGTGTGAGAGAGAGAGATAGCGAGAAAAGAATGAAAGACAGATATGATGGTGCATGTATGCAAATAACCTTTTGTTTTGCATTTGGAACAGTGTGCATATGTATGTTTTTAGCGTGTGTGCGCGTGTGTGCGTGCGTGTTGGTGTACGTAGGAGTGTGTGTTTCAGAGATCTATAACCCGAACTGGGAGCACCTTCCCGTTAAAAGGTATTGATCTGGCCATTCCTCTCTCCTCTCTCCATCCCGTCTCAGTCTCTCTCTCTGCTGTCCTCTCTCTCTCTCCCTCTGTCTCTCTCTCTCTCTCTCTCTCTCTCCCTCTGGGGTGGTCTCGGGTTCTCTGAATCATTACTGTATGGAGACAGAAGGATGGAGGGAGGACGGCAAGGATCATATGACCCACCAGAGGGGACGGGGTGATCGAGGAAAGGACATGGAGAAGCGAGAGTCGGGTCGTGTAACAGAGCAAAAGGGAACGATGAGCTTGGAGGATAAAGAAGGGTGGGAGACGGGATGGATGGAAACGAAGGATAAGGAGAGTTCAAATGTGAGGAGAGGTGTACAGTATAGGAAAGAGGAGAGGGAGGTGAGCTGAGGGGAGGGTGTACAGAAAGAAAGAGGAGAGTGAGGAGGTGGATGAAGGGAATTGACAGGAGGATGTGGGTGCTGATGGGAGTAATTTAACACTTTAGCTCGATTCAGGGTTGGCACGGGGATGTTCAGGGGTAGATAAAAAGTATCAGTATATTTCACATAGAAGTGGTGTACATCATCTAAAAGCTGGGAACCTGAAGATTAATTTGAGATGCAGCTAAGCACTGTGTGTCAATTTGTTCTAGTCATAAACCAGAAATACAAATGAATGAATGAATTAAAATATGTTGTGAAAATGAAAACGTTATGATAGACGTACTGTATATGATGGCCATTCCCATGCTCACTTATGTCTCATAAGTTGTTGCAGCAATTTTTGGGTTGATACCATTTGTTACACAGATTTTATGCTAAATTTAACCACTTCTTTTACCACTCAAGAATTGATAAAAATTATCAATAATCCCTCCAAAATACCACATTAAGACACCAAGACCTTGAGGAACACCATAGAAAAAGCCATGCTGTGATTTGGTATCAAAAACTTTTGACATTTGGAGATTTCTGCCAGTATTGCATTTTTTCAGCAATTGGATGGTGAGCACTTCTGTTCTGGAAACTGCTCAGAAACGCCCTTATTGTCAATCTACCCTTAAAACCCATCCATCCTCTGAATGCTCTAGGTCTCTAATTTGTTGTTGTAAAGTTTCATGAGGCTGTGATTATCCTAGAGGTCACCACAGGTCATAAGAGCAGCCATGTTGAGATCAGTTGAGAAAATGCCAAGCACCACCCACCAGCCCGAGCACAGCCAATAGGAACGATCTATCTGAAATGCCCCGTGATTGGCCAAAGTCTCCCGTCACAGGCTAGATATTGTGCCTGAAAACAGAGCCAAGAGGAGGTTATTACAATATTTTGAAAGGTTATTATAGAATTTTTGCCCAATGATGCCAAACATATACTGCCTACTCCCACTTTAAAAGGTGATGCAAAATGGGGACTTCATGGGAAATGTATGTTTAGTTGTTCATAGTGATGAAAACCTTCAACTGTCAAACCAGTCTGTGATGCTGTGAGGACCTTGAATTTGAAAGTAGAACTTGAAAAGAGAAAAAAAGGAGAGAAACACTGAGTCACTGAACTAAATGTTGGTGGAAGTTCATGCACGGCATTGAGAATCTGTCTCTTACCGAGCTCCCAAAACCACCACCCTCCAGCCAGAGTGAGCTTTATTTCATGCCCTGAAAATAAGTATTTATTTGAGTCCATAACAAGCATAGCATGTATAAATAGAGCGATCATGTGATCTTGACAGGTCTGTGAACTGAATGGCTGTTGTGTTGGCTACAGGCTGACCGGGTCATGTGCTTTGGGAAGAAAACCACCACATTCCCCTCCTGATCAAATCTGAAGACATGAGAACTCACTCAGACCTATTACTGAAAGATAAGGAGAGGAAAGAAGTGGGGACGTGGAACATCATGCTAGACAAGTCTGGTGACAAAGAGGAAGTAAAAGCAATATAACAAGAGAAGAGTGAGTAAGACGCAGTCAGAGACAGAAACGAGAAGTGAGTGAAGAAGTGAGATGGATGGGCAGGGAGGGCGAACGCTGCGATGTATAAAAATAAAATGTCTCCACTCACTTGGTTGAAGTGCCCACTAAAAACTCAAGCACAAAACTGTCAGTGCAGATGAAATGGCCATGGACGCAATAAGAGGAAGGTGACCCAGTGATTTATTTACAGTATGTTATAAACAAACACACACACACAGATAGATAGATAGATAGGAGGAAGACTATAGAGTTGAAGGTAAAGGTGTGAACGAGGGGAATGCAGAGGATGCTCTGATAATATCAGGTGCCACTGTAAACATCTTAACTGTTACTTACGTGTAGGTCATGCTTAGAGTAATAGAGCTGTGCTTGTGCTTGTAAATGCTTTCTTATTCCTGGCATGTACTGTACATATAGTGAGAACAACTAACCTGAAAAACCCATTATCGCTTTTATAAAGTCGATTGTCTTCAATAGAAAATTGCCTATTATCACATCCAGCTGACCTAAAGCAACACAAGGGATTTATTATCTCCACCAGCAGATAATGAGATTGGTCGCGTGTGTGCATCTCTGTGTCTGTCCACGACTAATCTCACAAACTGCTGCACAAAACTGCGTAATATTCTGGGTGCTCATTTATGGCTGAGTGCTCAAGGACCTCTTGTGGTTGCAGTGACTCGCACTTCCTCAAAAAAACTTATTGAGCGTATTGCCTGTTTGATATGCCATTGATTGACTGCTGACTCCTCACTCGCTACTCTTAACTGGCCGCCGGCCAGTGGGGGCCGCAAGTGGGACACAGTGGGGAAAACAGTTTGCTAATTTTCATTGTCTTGGATGGTGTGTTTGGTTACACATCATACACACACAGCTGAATGTATCGCCGTCACTAATCGCTAACGGAACTATACACGCCGGTGAGTGCATCGCCGTCGCTAACGGAACTATACACACCGGTGAGTGCATCGCCGCCGCTAACAGCTAACGGAACTATACACACCGATGAGTGCATCGCCGCCGCTAACAGCTAACGGAACTATACACACCGGTGAGTGCATCGCCGCCGCTAACAGCTAACGGAACTATACACAAATTCAAATTCAAATCACTTTATTTGTACCCGTGGGGCAAATGTAGAGGCTCGTAGAATAGTACAATTAGCGAAACAATACAGGAAAATTTTAAACATCTTGACAGTTAAAAATAATGATACTAATATAGTAATAATACGAGTAAAGTACTGCAAAATAGTGCAGTACACACAGTATACGGTACAACGCTGATTGCATCGCCGTTGCTAACAGCTAACGGAATTACACACAAAGCCGCTAACTGCTAACGGAACTACACACAAAGTTGAGTGCATCGCTGCCGCTAATTGCTAACAGCTAACAGCTCACAGCTAACATAACTACACACAAAGTTGAGTGCATCGCTGCCGCTAATTGCTAACAGCTAACAGCTAACAGCTAACATAACTACACACAAAGTTGAGTGCATCGCTGCTGCTAATTGCTAACGGAACTACACACACAACCGAGTACATCGCCAGCGCTAACTGCTAATGGAACTACACACACAGCTGACTGCATCGCAGGCGCTAATTGAGACAAAGTTATTCTGTGCCTTTTTACTAGGCATCAACCTCCCGTTTACACGTGAATTGTCAAAAAAATACACTTGAAGTCTATATAAACGCTTCAAGCCGCGGTTACGCCCGTGAGACAGAGCTGAGACTCCAGTGCAGACATCTGCATAAATTAAAATGCGAGCGTATCTGTGCATATTTATGCGACTGCACTTGCAGTCTAGACAGATATTGCATTAGGATGCTCTAAAAGTCAACATCATAACAAAAATGATGTCACTCCATTTTTTTTCTTACTTTTTAATGCCATTATGATGTGAACGCTCTTGATTATCTTTATCTAGGCATCCACTGTAATGAGTTTATCTATATGCATGTAAGCACACAGGAGAACAAAGCAAAACAGAGGAGATAAGATGGCAGATTGGATGAGGGATGAGGATGAAACAGTAGAGTGAAAGAAAATAAGAAAAGGTCAAACAAGGGTAGAGAGGTAAACAGAGGAACACGGAAAGGGAAATTAAAAGTAATAAAATTACCAAACTGATATGAATAAATATATGTATAAATAGTGTTTGCTTTCTGTAATGACAATGGGTTTTCTTTGCCTTTTCATGATTACTGATTGAAGGTGGCAGTTGGCTTACCTTTTTATTCAGCATGACATTATTGAGTATGAGCTATAAAACATGAAGGGAGTGAGGTGTGAGAGAGAAAGGTAGAAGAAGAGGGATGGAGAGACAAAGAGACTGTATGAGAAAAGAGATGGAGAGACGAGGCTTTCAGAGTTATCGATCTGAGCAAAGACAATCTGCTGTTTCCTTCTGGTGGGTGAAACATGCTGCTGACCTTGGACTAACATCATTAACTTTGATGAGAAACAAGCTGGAAACAAAGAGAAAATGACCAAGACAATGATCCGTTATTAGCCAGGCAGAAGTGGAGTGGATCATTAGGGAGATTTCGTTATGATAGCAAGTGAGACGCCACTCTAAGTAATATAGGCTACTGCTGCCGGGTCGGTTTCGGATCATTAGAGAGGACACGACGGGGTCTGACTCTGGAATTAAAGTCACGTGTGAGCTGGATAAACTCGATGTTTAGGATTCGTCCCAAACAGCATCACAGACACAGAAACAAAGTATTTTGAGGATGATATTTCGAATTTAGATTTACTGTATAAGCTTTCTAAATCCCACTTGTATCTATCTTTTGGCATCTAGACCAACCCCATCTTCTACAAATTGGATAACAAATATGTTAGCAAACATGTTTTGGGTAGAAATGTAATGCCAAATTAAGGTTTTCTTCAGCCACACTGTCATGTCAATAGTCAACAAAGTCTTACAATGGTTTGTATATTTTACGAAAAGTTATTCCTTATTTTTCGGGCATTCTCCTACGAATGTCCAGAACACTTGTTACTTTTTGCTCCTTACTTGCATATAGTCTTTTCAAAATAAACTTCAGTCTTCAGAGGAAACAACTTGGTTAGGTTTAGGCAACACAAACTACTTAGTTAGGTTTAGGAAAATGTGGTTTGTGTTCAAATTCACTACATTACTTACGTACTGAAGTTACATAACAATCAAGATAACGTTTGGGTTAAAATAACTGGAAGTGGTATACGAACCATTGTATAGAGGATACGTTGAATAACATTTCTGAATTTGGCAAAGGGAAGGGTTCTTTCAACACATTTGTTTTTTAAAAAATGATATTTTGTTTTATTGCAATTATAATTTTTACACACAGCATTGTTCGTATGTCAACAATCAGAAGGGTTAAACGAAAGACCAAAATGTCCTCGCTCTCTGCAGCTAAAATCAGTCCTCACAAAGATAGAAGTACAAGTATAACACACTCCCTCTCCCTTTTGAGCTGCCCTAGGGAAGAGTCTCTGCACGCCAGCGAGACTGACGCTCTGCCTATCCCCATACCACACACACACACACACACACACACACAAACGCATGCAGCCTACCAGGGAGGCAAAGTCTATAAACCAGACCAGCTGTCTCGAACACACACACATGCAAATTCCCATCCATTTCATCATTGACCCTCCCAGCTCTTATTGATTTTTATAGGACTGACTGTGTATGTGTGTGTGTGTGTGTGTGTACTTGAATCTGAGCTTATTTAAGCACCTCTTTTCGTTGCATCTGTAATTTGCTGTAGCTGATTTTTAATGTTTCTGCTGTAGCTGATCAATATCACTAACCAACCACCTTTGCAGTCAGACAGCCGAAACACTACTGCCCACCATCCAATGTGAGCGAATGTGCAACAGGAAACAGAACAGCAACACCAGTCGATATCATCCAGCGTATGTGTGCTGCTGATGTCACTTGGACCTGTAGCTTCTAGTCTCTTGGTTTGCTCGTGGTGATGAGCATTGATTACACTGGCAAAGTGAAGCTGAAGCGCACCCTTTTCTTCCCCGCTGCTTCCTGTGGTGTCCGTTCCATATACTGTACTGCTGAAAGCTGAAACTGTTCAGTGTTTTATGCTAGCAGAGCTGAAATTGAAGAGTTTCATGTCACACTGAGGTTTGACACGCTTGACATCTGTTCTCACGAATTCCATTCCATTCCAAAAGCACAGCAAACGTTTTGACAATGAAGAGAAAGTGATGAAATTGAATGTAGACAAGCAGAGGAGTTCTATCTGTGGCTTGCAGGTATCACCTTCATCATTGTGTAAACTGGGACCTACTCGGGCTTAAAAAACAAAGAATGAAACAGGAGATTTGTAATGGGCTGATTCGTAATTGCAGTTTGAAAACCAGATAATATGAACCTTTAGAAGGCCTGTTAAAGTGTCGATTGCAAACACTTTTTTCGTATAGCTCTCTAAGGACACAGTCACACATGGGCGAAATTTGCATCTTCACATCGCGTGGAGTTCAACTTTGGTGAACTTTGACCGGCGAAGTCTCAGCCTCAACCAATAGAAAAGAAGTGTGGCACCGCCCACATTCAGCACAAATATCGCCTCATTCGCATGCATTCACACATATTGGACCGTGCCCTAAAGATGTGTTCAGACAACACTGTCCCCTACAGAATTACATCCCCATTAGGGCTGTCAATTGATTAAAATATGTAATCGCGATTAAACGCAAAAAATTGCATTTTTATCTGTTCAAAATGTACCTTAAAGGGAGATTTATCAAGTATGTAATACTTTCATCAACATGGGAGTGGGTAAATATGCTTGCTTTATGCAAATGTATGTATATATTTATTATTGGAAATCAATTAACAACAAATGACAAATATTGTCCAGAAACCGGTACTGCATTTAGCGTAAACAAATATGCTCAAATCATAACATGGCAAACTCCAGCTCAACCGGCAACACCAGCTGTCAGTGTGTCAGTGTGCTGACTTGACTATGACTTATCTGCATGCGATTGTTATAAATTGGGCATTTTTGTAAAGGGGAGACTTGTGGGTACCCATAGAACCCATTTTCATTCACATATCTTGAGGTCAGAGGTCAAGGGACCCCTTTCAAAATGGCCATGCCAGTTTTTACTCGTCAAAATGTAGCGCAAGTTTGGAGCGTTATTTAGCCTCCTTCACTCTAGCTTTAAAACTGAGCCTGCTACAACCTAAAAATTGCAAGTTGCATTAATGTGTTTAAAGAATTAGTGCCGTTAACCGTCAGCAAAGCCCCGATTTTTTGATTATTCTAAAGATTATCTTTCCAGATATTCCTTTGGTGTGAGGTTTGTTACGACTTTTTGTTTTACATCGTGAAGCATAAAGTAGTGGTAAGACGGACCTCAGAAATGGAGGACCAAGTTTGATTTTTTGGCAATATCTCGAGTGTTTATTTAACATGTCTCCATGACTCCATCCATATTTCTTCTTCATGAATTTTCAGTACAAAGTAGTGCAAAAACTAACATTGCTAGTTATTCCTTACCGTTGTCGGCCATGTTTGTTTACATTAAAGTCACGTTTGATTGCGAAAGATTTTGCGAGATTTCCGTTTTTTTTAGTTGTTTTTTAGTTGTGATTTGTTCATGAATGCACACCGCACACTACAGGAACAAAACTGTTAAATTTAACATAACATGTCATTATGTGTGGGGTCTCTCACATTTTCGATCCAGCCTTTAGTTTGTCTACTTCTGTAAATATTACGTTTCTGATATCAGTTAGGATTGTTTTCTGAATTAGCTTTAAAGGTATCATGCTGTAATCATCTGCAGTTACAAAACTATTGAGTTGAGAAAAGCTATTGACTATACTACCGAGAAAAAAGCTGAAATGCTGTCGATGTCAGTGCACTTCAGTGCTCTTTGACCCAGTCAGATATCATGGCACTTTGACATGCAGATAAAGCAGACATTTATAGAAGCAAGGGATAAGTAGAGGCCTCCTGGTCTGACATGGTATCCATGTTTAGAAGTAGAGAAGTTGTCCCGCTTATTATTAAGTACTCTTTAACAATGTGCTTCATTATCTCACTGTGATTAATTTAGCAATACCGTATTTAATAACAATAAAATATGCCTGTTAAGTCTGTAAGTCTTCATCAGCCTGCCCTTGTAAGTGATCAGCAAACTATGCCTGCATATTAATCGCATCAACAAAGCTGAAAACTCATTTCGTATGGGCACGTATGTAACTGACACCTTATTATTTCTCTCATTATGCAGGAGGAGCATTGTTAATTTGTTTGCTGGGAGCCAAATATGTTTTCTGAGTCAGCTCTTGCGGGTGTTATCGGCGTCAGCAGCACAACTCTTCCTTTTATTTAGACTGATTACTGAGATTGTTCCTTTTTTCTGGTTCATTAACCTTGAAAGTGCCATGTAAATATAGTTATTATTATTATTTCCAGAGAAAGACCAAGAGGGAGTTGAAACATGTACCCAAATAGGGCTGAAATTAAATTTGCTTTGCTGGCATTGGTATTATTTACTTTAGTATTGACCTTGAATATAAAATAATGTATTTGATATGGGGGTGGTATATATACACTATTTGGTCTTATATTTAGTTCATAGCCATGTATAATGCACAGATTAATTACTGGATTCAAACTATGACGAGTGTTGGATTCTTAGATTTTTCATATTTCTGAATATCATCCTTGTGTAAAATGATATAACATTTCCATGACATCGTATAACTTAGTCGATCCACTTCTTTGCCCTAGAAAATGTATTTATGTGTTATTGTTTCTTGTTTGAGGATATTTTTCAGCTCAGTAAAGTTTCCAGACAGGTTTTATGCCACCGGTGGGACTGTCACTTAAAAATGGCAACAGGATTGTACAAAACAACTGAAAAATACCAGAAACTGTGTGACCAAAAGGTGATATAAGGTCCATTTCTTGAATCAGGTCATCTCATTGAGATCTCAGACTGATCTGAGAACATTTACAGAATTGACATACTGCACAACCACACAAACATGCAAACAGTACAGGAAACTGTGACCACAGCTAAACACATATAAAGTCAGACAACCAGCAATCACACCACAAAAAAAATGTACTATAAGCATCAATCATCAGATAATACATCTATAAACTATCCATTCAAAAGGTGCCAAGATTAGTGCCACATATGGGATATCTAAGGTCCGGAAATTATTGGATGGTGCACTAGTTACAGGTTTGAATGTGACTGCCCTGTAATTTGGGAGAAGGGAGTACCAGGCAACATCATTAATTATTCGCAGACCTATTTTTCTCTTTTTCCGTTTTGCTTTTGTTGTTTTTCTTCTAGTGGACAGAATTATTGGATTTTCTCTGTGGAAAAAAAAGAAAATTACTTTCCGTTGCAATGAACACTACGGGGACCAGAAGTAGTTGGTAGTGTAATAAAGTGACTGTATATGGGATTTACTAATTCCAAAAAGATGCTAGTGCACATCAGATACCTGAGCTTTGATTTAAAATACAAAAAAAAAACTTGATCTACCAAAACATTTTTTATCGTTTAACAAAAGAACCTCTAAGTTCCCAAATGTTAAATGGTTGTTTTTAATGCGAGCTGCTGTACAATAACTGCCTAGAAAATGTAAAATATTTGAATTAAAATCAGGAACTATCTGATCAATTAACACAGAAACAAGACTAGAAGTCTGACCAGAAAATTTTATGCCAGCTTTTAGTACTTAAATTGATCGTTTTTGATACTTTCTTCTGGGGACACATTTTGGTCTGTGTCGAAAAAATGTTGAGGTTCGATTCCCAGCCTCACATTCTGTTTCGACAGAATTTACAGGCTTTTTTACACCATTTACACCATTATCAGGCGATAATGGTGCCATTGCATGGTAGTTTGAAGTTTTGACAGTAAAGAAAATCTTTCCGAAGCCAATTGGATTTTCCCATTGGATTTTGGATTATTGCAGAAAATAAGCTCTGTGGCAAACAAACATTTATGATACTTACATGTTTTGTTCAGCAACACAATCTCCACAAATGAACACCACTTTTATGATGACGAGTCGACGTGATGACTTTTAGTAGTCTCATTTAGCCACTTGTTAACAACCACCTTTTTTAAAGGTACAATATGCAAGAATTAACTAAAAAAACAATGTATAGACTGATATAAAAATAATCCCTCTCAATCATTATTTATGCCCCACTAGAAGTGTGTGGCAGTGTCTGTCTTTGCAGAGACCCTGCAGTGCTCTGCCTGGATTTTCACTTTTCTTCTTGTTTTGCTTTACTCTGGACTGGGCGTCTGCAAACAGCCTTTGGGCCCCACGTGGGGGTGTAACCCCCAGCCAATAACAGCGTGCAGGGTGTGCAGCCCGTTCAAGTAGTCAAATATCGTTGTAGTTCATATTTCATATTCCATATTTCAGGGCTGAGATCAGGTTGTGTTATGTGCATGTGTTTCAGTGACCCACTGCTCCTCTCAGTGCTGTGAGTGCAGCTACATGTACTGTATGGTCGGTGTGTGTCTGTAGTTTGACGAGAGCAGCGCTGAGCCACAGCCAGCAGACTGCATTCATTGAAAGTCCAGCAACTCTGCATCTTCCCGCAGGATTATGCAGAGATGTGCGGAGTTATTTGTGTATTTTAGAACGTAACCGCCGGGAAACAATCACAAAATAATGTTTTATTTCTCTGATTCACTGCTTTGTTCTTACTAACGCCGCTCCCTCTCTTCAGTCACTCTGTAGCTCGCTCCACCATCGGTGCTCTCTCTCTCTCTCGCTCTCGGCTTGTTGAGCTGTGGAGGTGTGGCCAACTTTGAATGCGGTGTGTTTAAAAAGAGCAAACGACAACGGTTACATACTATACCTTTTAAGACACGTAAAAGCTTCCAAATTCATGAGCGTATTTGACGTATTTTATATCGTAGAACAAAATGTTAAAATCTCTTTTAGCTTGTGTTAACCACAGACGTTATTTCAGGCATCTAACTAAAAACCTATTCAAAAAACCCATTGACTTCCAGACGAGGGAACCAGAAGTGCTAAAATGCTAACTCATTTACAGGTTTTAGGACTCTTTCCTGTAGCTCTCTATTATTCTGCCTCCACCTAAACTCCGCCAACAGAAATACATCATGTTTACTAACAGAAAAGGGGTCTATAGTTTTCTACAATTATGACATTTCCCCAGCTTTTAATGGTGTAAATAAATCTAGGATGTTCAAATATGGCCAGACATCACCCAAAGGAAAAGTGGGTGGTGGTGCTCTCTCTCTCTCTCTCTCTCTCTCTCTCTCTCTCTCTCTCTCTCTCTCTCTCTCTCTCTCTCTCTCTCCTTCACTCCGTCCCGTCGGTTGCTCTCATATTACAGTAAAGTGAACAGAACTCGCTACCTAATTAGACTCTCTCCATTCTCCTCTAATGGAGCCCTGCTCTTTGACACTGAGTTGCAGAAGTGCATTACTAGTGTGTGTATCTGTGTGTGTGTGTGTGTGTGTGTGTGTGTGTGTGTGTGTTTGGAGGTGTGAGTGTGGTGTGTGTGGTAAGGGTCAGGATCCTGACAGTGTGTGTGATGTTGGTCAGAGAGACAGACAGAAGGCCTGCAGTCCCTGAAGACCTCATTATAGCTCTGAGGGAAGACACACACACACATGAACACACTTAAACTCAGACATCTGGGAAAGGGCATAGGGCACACACATCTACACAGGTTTGTGCATGCCGAGGCACTTACACACTCACACAGATGCACACTCGACTACACTAACACAAGTCAAATGTCGGAAAAAGGGCATCAGAGAGCTTAGCAAGAGTTCATCCGCAGCCCAGGATAAACACGCACACACACACACACACACACACCCACACACTCAGTGAGCGGTAGGTCATGCACATAGCAGCCATAGAGTGAAGTCCTAGGATTCCAGTGTACTTTGTGAGTTCACTGCTGTCGTCTTTTAGTCTAGTCATCTCTCTAACCCTGCAGTTGTCCTCGTGTGAAACAGCTGAGTGTCCTCTCTAACGTCAGACACGCGCCCCGCCTTAGGCTGCTTGTACAGCTGAGACACACACACACACACACACATGCCCTCCCACACATCCAGGCATACAATGTCGGACAGACGTCAATTCCATTCGGGTAATTACTCCCCAGAGTTTGTCTTTGGGCTTTCTGGGGAACTGGAAAGCAATTTGTTTGTGTTTATTAGCAGTTGTAGCGTGGAGAATGACAAAAGGAAAATGAACAAAGTTGTGATTGTCTGTCTGCTGGGAACAAGTTTGTCCAAAGAGATCTGTGGAAATGTTAGATTTGTTTGGCTAGAGGATGAAGAGGGCATCCTTGCAATGGCTGGACAAACTAATTTTGTATTTGCAGTGCCGGGTCGAGCCCTTTTGGTGCTCTAGGCCAAATTTGAATTTGGAGATATTTAACCCCCACAAAATACTTGATATCTGCACCTCTTGACATCTGTCCGTCTAGCGATCTTACTTCCTAATCCATACGCCCCAAACCCCCGGGCCCCCGGTGTGCACAGCCACAGTGTGACGTTCAAGTGCGGCCAGGCAGATGAAAAAGTGATAATTTTCTTTTTTTCTTTATTGTTCATTTGTTACTTCAATGCAGAAAATGAAGAATGGCATCCACCAGCATTTTTTTTTCAACTTGTCTTTTATTTTTGGATTTTTTTAGAGGGTGACCAGCGCCCCCCAAAAGGTGTCCCTGACTACCTGTATAACTATCACACATGCTTTCAGCATATTACTACAAAACTGTTTTTACTACTTTTAGCATTAATCGGATTAGTCGATTAACAGAAATTTATTCAGCAAATTTTCATAATCAATGTTTTGTTTTTGTTTTTCTAAACATTACATTATTTGTGTATTTGGTTAACTCCAGATGTAGATGTTGTTTCTTTCCTCTGTCAATATCCATGGCCTCTGTATTGCAGATTCCTGTTCCTGTGTGTTTTAGGGACTTCCTATTTTAAATATAGAGACACCTCTATTTAATTATAGCCATATAGAAGGAAAGACAGCTACTGGCTTGATGTTATTCTTACCTGTGAGGTTCTTACCTATATTTTTATTATTTTATGTATATATGCACTTTTCTTAATATACCTATGTATATATGCTCTAAAAAAATAATAATAATAATATATAGTAAATTAGACAATTATGGAGCAGTAAATATCTCAATGCAAACCTATTTTTCTTTCCTGCAGATTGGCAGCTCACCAGTCACCATTTGCTCCAGTGGAGGGATACTCTGGGATTTACTTGTTTTTTGAACTAATCTTTACAAAACATTATGAAAAAAATAAAACAGAATAAATAAATAAATAAATAAAACATGCTAAGAAATACTGCAAATATTTTAAATGCTTGCGCTCCATCTTCACTCAGAGTAAAAAAAAGAAAAACACTTCTAAACATGTGCCTTCTTTCGTGCCACGTGCCTCAGAGCCCGGCTGTATTCACACATTCACACCCTCACATGCTTCTCTAGCTCCCACTATTACCGCCACGGCCCAACCTTCCTTCACACTCAGAACCTGCCTCTTGGGGCAAAGTATACATGGCCTATCATTTGAAATGTTTGATGTGCTCGAGCTGTGTGAAGTTTTGAGCGGAGCAAAACGCTTCAAAAGTGGACCTGGTGTTTGCTTTGCTTGAGATTAAATCAAAGGAACTTGTGGAGAGCAGCTAACATACTAGCACTCCTACCAGCCTCTCAGTATGCCTGTTGGTATTATAAAGTCATTTCACTGTCTGCTGACAGCCATATACTGTACTCCATGTGGATAATCCATATCTGACTGTCCAACCAGGATAGATGTCAGAGTAGAGAGAGAATCAGACTATCTTTAAAGCAATAGTTGAACATTTTGGGGAATACACATATTTGCTTTCTGGCATAGAGTTTTGTAAATGAGATGATCGACCAGCCTTATCGCACAAGAATGCGTATGAATGACACGATAATGCGCGAGGCAAAAGTGTACAATAAGAACGCTGTTCTTGCTTTTGGTGTGTCATTTTCATGCCAGGTATTCTGTACTGACTGCAATTTAAATGCATCCGCGTAAATATGCTACGCTCAGAGCTAGTGGCATTCAATAAAATGTGAGAGAGACTGATTATGGTGGGCCGGAGGGAGGGGAGGTGGATGGGTCCAACAAACGCAGGACTTTCAAACAGGAGACCTGTGCATTGTTTTGTAAGTTAGGTTAGTGACGTCTTTTTTTGTGATGTTTGTGACATGTTTTCTGTTCTTATGTTGTGTTTCCGTACTTACTGTACTTAGTTTACAAACTTATTTTAAGGCCAAACTTATTGTTTTTCCTAAACCTAGCGAAGTGGCTTTGTTGCCTAAACCTGAATGAGTGGTTTTGTTGCCCCCTGTTGGTACTGCACCTTCATACACGCGTGTAATATTCACGCCTCAACGAGGCAAAACGTGACACTGACTGACTACGGGTCTACTGCACGCTTTGATTTGATACCGGGTGGGATTGATACCACTCTCATATCTGTTTGTTAAAAATTAGGCTACAGAAAGCAGCCAGTTACAGTACTTTAGCATAAAGACTTGAGACCGTAACCACCCATAAGACGACAAATTGTTGTTTTTACACTTCAGTTTTTGTAAACCAATGACATATAAGATGTTAATGAGAGATCTTTAGAGGACCTGAGGTGGATTCTGTTACATTTGGACAGAGCCAGGCTAGCTGTTTCCCCTGTTTCCAGTCTTTATGCTAAGCTAATTGGATGCTAGCTGTAGCTTCATAATTAATGGAGAGATATGAGAGTGGTATTGATCTTCACATCCAACCCATCGCCAGAAAGCAAATAAGTATAAGCTATTTCCTAAACTGGCAAACTAGTCCTTTAAAGGAACAGTGTGTAACAGTTAGGGGGGGCAGAAATGGATTATAATATTAATAAGTATGTGTTCTTTAGTGTATAATCACCTAAATATAAGAATCGCTGTGTTATGTCACCTTAGAAGGAGCTGTTTATAGCTACATAGTGACAGAACTACTACTACAGTAGCCCAGAATGAACAAAACAAACACTGGGCCATTTGCGTTTTCGCGTTAGCCGTCGTAGCAATCCTACAGTACACGCTTGACACAAGGGAAAAGTTGCAACCTGCAATCTCACTGCTAGATACCGGCAGATCCTACACACTGTTCCTTTAAAGGATATTTTTTTTTTTTCATACATGCAGTTTTAGTCCTCATTCGTATTGGTTGTAAGCTATCAGTATGTGATGGGGTTTTATGATGCAGTGGGTGAATGTAATGTTCACTAACTTTCAGTGTTGTTGAGTGTAAGTGTGACTATCTGACCGCTCTTGTTTCTCGCCCTACAGGACCGTTCCAGTGATGCCGCCACGTCCACAGATCTGAGCGAACAGGTTGGTGAGTGAAATGTTCTGATGCTTGGGAATGTTGACGTGAGGCTGTGCTGTTATCTAACCCACACCCCATACATGGCCCTTAACCTCTGTACCCTAATAAAGAACACAGCCATTAGATTGATGATGCATGAGGGTTGAGTTATGTCAAGAAGGCTGGTTAGCCCTGAACCAGCCAGCTCTGCCTGTCAGTCACCTGTGGAGAAAAAGCAAACAGCAGTGAAGACACAGCAGACAGAGTGGGAGGCCTGTCACTTAACTCTGCTTCACTGTGTATCCAAAGCTCTCCCACCAGTCTATTATCTCCACCGGCTAATCTGCCACATAAACACACGTTGAGTGTTTTAATTTCCTGTTGTTTCCCTCCGTTTCGTGACAAAGATGATTAATCACAAATACCAGTCTGAATGATTTAGGGACCAAATCACTTCATCCGTTTTTATTCATCTTTTTTTTCACTTTGCATAAGAATAAGGGGTATTTTAAACAACGGAGGCTGCTCCAGATGAAACAATTCAACATAGCCCGAATTGTGGAAACTGAGATGGATACATAATCACATGAATAACTGTGCACCCCCCGTGGAGATGAAAGCTCAAGGAGCTAACAGGCAGTCAGAACCCTTCAATACATTCAGACTAGGGCTGTCAAAGTTAACGTGATAATAACACATTAATGCAAATTCATTTTAATGCCACTAATTTCTTCAATACATAAACTTAACTTGTGATTTTTAGGAGTTGCGGGCTCAGTTTTAAAGCTAATGAAGATACTGGTATCATATGAAACTATAAAACCAAAGGAATCCATTGGTACAAACCAGGAAAAACTGGCATGGTCATTTTCAAAGGGGTCCTTTGACCTCTGACCTCAAGATATGTGAATGAAAATGGGTTCTATGGGTATATTTGCGTTTCCATTCGCAAAAGTTGTAGGGTTGTGCAGAGCCTGGTTCTGCCCAAGGTTTCTACCCGTTAAAGGGGAGTTTCTTGCCACTGTCGCAGTGCAGGCGACAGAGAAGGGAGATCTTTTGTTGGGTCTCTAAATTATAATGTACGGTCTAGACCTGCTCTATATAAAAAAAGTCTTGAGATAACTTCCGTTATGATTGGAAGCTATATAAAAACAAATTGAATTGAATTGGATGGTACCAATAGAACCACTCCATTCTTGGTACCACTTCGGTCGAGGTTCCTAGCGAGCTGACCACCAGAAGGTGGAGTTTAAACACTGCAGACCACTGATTGGTCAGAGAGAATCATCAGCAGCGTGACACAGGACACCCTGCACAAACCCACCGTTTTTAAATAGCCAAGCTTCCGTCAATAGCAACCGCAATTTTTTATTCACTCGACCCAGATTTTTAAGAAATGGCACTATCTGCAAGAGGAAACACGTTAATGAGAAAAGGACCTGGGTCGAGTCAAGCAGAGCCGTACCATGCCGTGGAAACACAGCTTTTCCTGCATGAGACTTGAAAAAATAACCAGTGAACTCGGCTTAAGGACACACAGACATGACACATCATGACAAAGAAACACAGCAACTATGAGAAATCATGAGGCGCTCCTTGAAACTCATGTTTTGGTATACTTTTTCATTATTATGCATGTGCCCTGTATTAATATTTAAACTTTTTACAGATGGTTTCGGGGGAACACCACTGTTCTCTTTGCTGATTTATACTTTCATAAACTTCATGTGCAGATCATCAGTCTGCATTACATTCCACAAATACAAAAATTCCACCCTGTTGACTCGCCTCATCTTTACTGCGTCAGGCGAGTTTCTCCGAAAACAACTTTAAATTGAATGAACTCCACTCCAGCTCAGGTCAACACGCCTATAGCGAGACTGCAGCCAACTTTCCTCTCATATGACTTTAGTGTTGTTGGAACATTTAGCCCTGAGAAACACTAAGAATGAAGGAAACACTGTAGTACTTGTTAAATCCTTCCTAATCTGTCTCTTATCCCGTTCAGACTGTTCTCTGCCTGAGTTCCCTTTAGTCATGTATCAGTTTACTTCGGGCACAAGCGGTGGAATCTAACCCTGTGTGAGTGTGTGCGCTATACTTCTATCTTTGAGAGGACTAATTTCAGACCTTTGCCCTAGAGAGTGAGGACACTTTTTGGAAAGTGTAAGCCTTTAGAAAACCAGGTGCGTGAAGAATAAACTACATGAAAATGTAAAATACTCATCTGTGAATATTATACTATATGTCTAGGGCTTTTATTGTGAACTGTTTGAGAAAATATATTGACGTGTAAGTTAATTGCACAAAAAGAAATGCTGCTGAGGCTTCACAAATAAACGGAACAAAAATGCAAAATACTCACCTGCGAATATTATCTGTCCAGGGCTTTTATTTTGAAAGGTAAGAACGCAAAGAGTGGATCTGCTTTGAATGGTTGATGAGTTTATTTGTGCCTCCGTGGTGTTGTTTCACAAATATAGACACAAGTCAACCTCCACACAACGTGATTGGTTGATGTCTTTATTGGTGGCGCAAAAGCTCAGAAAAATCTATCTCGTTCCGAAAAAAGTATGTTGCATTTTTCCCACATAATATTCACATTCTGTGTGACAAAAAACAGTTCTAAAAAATATATTTACGCGTGAATTAGTTGCACGACGAAAATTCTGCCGGGGCGTGATGAATAAGCAACACGAAAAAGTGAAATACTCGCTCGCACTCGAATATTATATGTTTAGTGTCTGAGTGTTTATTGCGGTAGGTAAGAACGGAAGGAGTGGATCTGGTCTGCGCTGCCTTTGTTACAATTTGCCTTCTTGGTTCAGATTACGAAGTCCTCGTGTTGTTGTTTCATAAATATGAGCGCAACTCAACCCGTTCCGCACAACGTGATTGGTTGATGAATTTATTCGATGTGCGAAAGCTCAGAAAAATTGACCTCATGTTGCTTTTTTGCCACATAATATTAGCGTTCTTTGTGAAAGTATTCGTGACAAAAGCAACACTTTGGAAAAATATACTGAGTGAAAAAATAGTGCCGTGACGAATAAACAACACGAAAATACTAAATACTCGCCTGCGAATATAATATGTCTAGGGTTTTTAAGGAGTGGATCTGGTCTGCGCTGCCTTCATCAAGGAGTAGTTAATTAGGAGTAATTAAGTTTGCTGTCTTGATTCGGACTACAAAGCCTTTATGTTGTTGTTTCATAAATATAGGAGCAACTCAACCCGTTCCCCATAATGTGATTGCTTGATGCCTTCAGCTTTTTCACTCCCCCTTCACAAAGTCAAAACACTGGCGTGTTTCAAAAGTTTTCAGCCATTTCCAGACGTTTTTTTGTGCCTACATTACACCCAGCGGTCTTCCACAATTCATAGAACTGTAGTTGAATGTGACACTGACTCCTCATTCGGGGTTGGAGGTGAAGAATTACCAGAAATGTTTTTTCTGGAAAAAAGGAAAATAACTTGCTACAGACAGACCAGGATCTATTGATAGTGTGATAAAATTACGATACATGTAATTTACCAACACAAAAAAGTGGATTTAGCGTTAAGTTACTCTTTAAGGTCATGGTTATTCTGTCAGTGTGGGCACCCACAAGCGCGTGTGTGTGTTTATGCATGTGGTGCTCATTTCTGCTGCTTTAATTGAGCGTCTGAAACCAGCGACTCATGGGTCTGTCATTAGTCTGGAACTAACCCCACACACACACACACACACACACACACACACACACACACACACACACACACACACACACGCACAGACACGTTCACAAAAACATAAGGCAGTTTTGTATTTCAGCTGTAATTACAGTGAGAAATTAAGCTTTGTTGCATTTTTCAACAGAAGGTAGATGATTTTTTTTTTTTTTTTCACTTGGCCCTTTTTAAAATGATATTCGGAAATAGTCTGAGACTTGCATATGGTGTTTCAGTTTTATGTGTTCCGTTTGTTTTGTTTTTTCAGCTCCGCTCTCTGAGCCAGAATGTGTATGTCTGGATGTGTCCCACTCTCTCCCTCCTCCTCTATATCTCACTTCCATGTTCATCCCTCTCTCTCCTCTTACCTCTCACTATATTTTAGCTGCTCTTTGAGCCGCCTGTCCTCCCCCTCTCTGCCCCACTGCATCTTTCATCTCTCTTTTTACCCATCTTTGCCTCTCTGTCCCTCTCTGTCTTCCTTTTAAATCAACTTTACGGTCTCTATGCTATGTTCATCTCTCTCTCTCTCTCTCTCTCTCTCTCTCTCTCTCTCTCTCTCTGCTGAGCTGCCAATTAGTGTGTAAAATGCAAAAGCCCTGCATGTCTTCATTATAAATAAAAAGCAGGAGCAGAAATCAAATACATTTGGGTCATCAGTGCACAGAGCTCACTCAGACACAACAATTGTTGTATTAAAACCTAAACCTTGTGTTGCCAACAATAGTTAATCTTATACAGATCAAGATATTATAATCACCTGACCTGAATGCGGTTGAATTAGGGCTGTCAATCAATTAAACTCACTGGTACTGCATTTAGCATAAAAAAAGGACAACATGGAAAAACTCAAGCCCAACAGGCCACAACAGCTGTCAGTGTGCTGACTTGACTATGACTTGCCCCAAAGGGACTCGTGGGTACCCATAGAACCCATTTTCATTCACATATCTTGAGGTCAGAGGTCAAGGGACCCCTTTGAAAATGGCCATGACAGTTTTTCCTCACCAAAATGTAGCACAAGTTTGCAGCGTTATTTCGCCTC
>CAKAOH010039362.1:0-36431 GCA_916701665.1 Sebastiscus tertius | reverse complement strand
CTTGACTATGACTTGCCCCAAACTGCATGTGATGATCATAAAGTGGGCATGTCTGTAAAGGGGAGACTCGTGGGTACTCATAGAACCCATTTTCATTCCCACATCTTGAGGTCATTTGCGTTAACACAATATCATCGCGTTAACTTTAACAGCCGTAAACAAAACATTTCACTGTTTTCATATTGTTTGTCTTCTTCATAGTGTCTACAGTTCAGTTAAAAAGACGTTTTATATCTCTCTTACCTTATATTGTCATTAGATAAACTTGGCTCAAAGCCACTTTCATCTTCAAGAATGTTACTGTTTCTTTTACACATAGCCTCCTCTGTCTGTTTGCCTATTTCCCTGTCTGTCTGTCTCTCTTCCCCACTTGCTGTTTACTTTGTCTCTTTCCATTCATTTCTGCCCCACCCTCCTCTCTTCCTCACTGTAATATGCTTCACGTGTCCCAGCGGCCAAGTGGCCTCATAAAGATATGGGAATAGAGAGATGCTATCCATGCACACTCTGAGACGAGAGAAGTGGCTCTTGAGCTAAGGAGACGATTGAAAGTGACTCTCCCGCAGCAGACGGAGCAAATATGGCTGAGTGAGCGCTGGATTGTCATAGAGCGAGGGAGAGACAGCATGGGGGAGGGCGGTAATGAGAGAGGGAAACAGATGTAGAGTGAGCAATTCAACTATAGTGTATATGAGTTTGGCGTGTGGGGGCATGTTGACAGATCACTTATGTAATTGGATTTATTTGACAATTAGAAGGTTATGAGGGATGAACAGACACTCGTGTCCGACAGGAAGAAACTCAAACTCTGCTCCAGTAACGAAAATCTACTTTAAACAAGATTTCTATGATATGTGGATCGGGAACAGTGCTCTGCTATAACGCAGTGGTTCCCAACATGGGGTCCGGGGCCCCCTTAGAGGGACACCAAAGATCACAGGGAGGGTGCGCCAGGATTTGTCTGCTCTGAGGTTGTTAAAATTAGATTTGCACATGTATAACAAAATCATAATAACACACTATTTTTTAAAAAAAAATGTGTAAATAAAACTATTTAAAAAGTTTTTTTTTTCTGCTGTTTAGTAGGTCACATTCTATTTAAATTCGGTATTTGTGCACAGAGCGATGTAAAGTCTAAAAGTCAAAACTTATTAGAGAAAAGATAAAAAAAAAAGATAGATATAATCATTTCCAAAACACACAACACAACATGTTTTTATTAGGGCTGTCAAGGGATTAAACTGTTTAATTGCGATTAATCACATGATTGTCCACCACTATTCACGCTTAAATGCAGATCAATCGCATATTTTTAATCTGTTTAAAATGTACCTTAAAAGGACGTTTGTCAAGTTTAATGCTCTTATCAACATGGGTGTGGGCAAATATGCTTGCTTTATGCAAATGTATGTATTTATTTATCATTGGAAATCAATTAACAACACAAAACAATGACAAATATTGTTTAGAAACCCTCACAGGTACTGCATTTAGCATTAAAATTATACTCATATCATAACATGGATAAATTGATCCATAATGGAAGCCGCTCATACTGCAGCTGCCAAAACACAACTGTTTCAAACTTTTATTTCAAAAACCTGAGGATTATAATAACATATCCTTAAATATTTATCAGGCCAAAGTGTCAAAGGACTTAAAATATTAAAAAGGAATAATTATGGTAAATTTGGGAAAATATGTTCTCAATAAAGTTTAGCTTGAATTTTCTATTAAAGTTAAAGTTAGACTTGACCATTTCATAAATATGAAAATATTCATTGGGCAATAATAAAATCATGATGTTTCGGTCGTGTGACCTTCACACAGATTCTCACCCTGTCTTCCGAGCAGAAGCATCATGATTTATATATGGCAGCAGAATAAATATTTTGGTGTCATGAAATGAGAGAACGCTGCAGCCTCTTCAGCTCTCTGAGCCAAAGCCGGGGGGCCAGTTCGAGGAGATTACATGGTGACCTGGCACAGAACCCCGCTAACTATCCCACACACCAACACTCAAACATCACACACACTCACATTGGATCTCTGTCATCTATAATTCTGTGTTGTTCATTAACCATCATGTATTCGCTCTTTACCTCTCTGTGTGTTTGACTCTACACACACACACACACACACACACACACATACACACACACTCTAAGCCTGGCCAGTAGTAGTTGAGGCTAATTTAAGCAGTGGAGAAACCTATAAAAACCAGATCCTCGGTTGTCTGGTGCGTTCATGTCTGGACTGTTTTGCTGGCCAGGTGACAACCACTTCTGAGGCCTGTACTACGAAGCGAGTTCAACATACCCAGGGTATCTTCTCGTTATCTGGCTTCACTAACCCTGACAACCGAGATCACGATAAGCGGTCCCTACGAAGGTGGTTATCGACTCGGTAAATCGACCCAGGGTTTCTCAGTCTGGCCGTGAGCGCGTTCACATGAACGGGGAGGTGTCTGCAGCATCTGACCAATCACAGACACGGACACGTCCACAGATTTGCAGACAGGCAGGCAGAGTGGCACATTTTACAAAGAGTAAACTATATTAGACAAATATGAAGAAGTCAAACACTTAATCCAGGCTAAAAGTAACACAGTTGAAGCTGCCAAATGCAGGAAGGACAGCTGGCGAAAGAAAAAACTCCCGATGTGTGAATGCGTAAATTAACAGAGTTATTAATTTAACGGAACACTCAAAAGTAAGATATATATGTCTAGATATAAATAGCTTTTAAACGTGTAATGGATGATTGGATTACACCTAATCATGCCCTGTAATAACAATGCGGCATGTATGACTATTTGAACCTTCTTTCAGCTGCGTCCTCCCTCTCAGGAGGTGTGAAACGGACTCAAGAGGAAGTTAAAAAACAAGTATGAAAATATAATTCAAAGCGGTAAGGCCCCATAATATAGAGCCAGCTGTCCTTCCTGCATTTGTCAGTTTAAATGGTGTTGTTTTTAGCATGGATTATGACTTAAACGTCTTCATATGTGTGTAATATTACCATACGATCCGCACACTGAGCTTAAATGATTGGTCAGTAGGCAGTGCTTGATCTCTTATCTGGAACATAACCTGCTCCGGAGCAGGTTAGCTGTTCAGCGTAAGTTACCATGGCGATCTACCCCGGTAAGAAGTGATCCACTTTCGTAGGGCGGAAAACCCTGAAGGGTTAACCATGAAGTTACCTCGCTAATGCCAAATCCTGCTTCGCAGTACAGGCCTCCGGTGACTAGAGGCTGGTATTATGCTACGGATGTAAATTAGAATAAGTGAACGTTGACTTTTGGTTTCACGCGGGACACAAATAACGGCCTCCTAGGTGAAAGTCCTATGTTTGTTTGACCCATCCATCCTGACCTTCTCCCTACGCAGACTTCTGTGGACTGTCATTAGAAGAGCTAGATTTTTTTAAAGCCTGAAAACAGAGCCGTGAGGAGGTGCAGAAGTCTAGTTTTCTCTCAGAACATTTGAATTACAATATGCTGAAAGGTTATTATGGAATTTTTTCCCCGATGATGCCAAAAAAATTCGACCTACTGCAGGTTTAACTAAGTTTTATTAACTATCAATTTACCATTTCTAAATGATGGTTATTGTAAAGTCTTGTTTCTCTGTCTCCCTGACCCCGACCCCACGAACGTTTGCCTTTACTGCCTGTAGCAGCAGTAGCAGCAGTAGCAGCAGCAGCAGCAGCCGGCTCTGCGGCTGGCGAAACCACGTGTATCTGAAGAGGCAACGGTGGGTTAGGCACTGACGGGGGCCGTTGTTTACACCACATGGAGAACTAACAATGACTAATTTGGAAAGAGAAAATAAAGACAAATCTAAATATAGTCTTAAATCAAGATGAGTGTCTCTTTCTCCTGTAATTGAGACCCTGCAGATTTGCTCCATTTTCCCAAATTACATTTCGGTGTCAGGTTTGATTACTTGTGGGAGATCTTTTTCAAAGCGTAAGAATCATGAGAGAAACAATGTTTTTAAATCAGCAGCAAACACACATTTAGTCTGGGGGAGATAGTTAAACCCTCCTCATCAGCCACTAAGAAACAGAAATGTAAATGTGCTGATATCACGCTGCCACAATTTACAATTAGCTACAATTTAAATAATAATTTAAATAAAATCCACACATCTCTTTGTCCCTGCCAGTGAAACGACATTTAATACAATTAGATAATAACAATAACAATTCATGATTGAAAAATGATCAGATAAACCTGCACAGATTTAGCCAGTTTGTTGGGGGAATTAACCATCCCGTAAGTAAACAAAATAAATGCGGTACATTAGTAACATACTGGCTGAGACACCTGAAACAACAGTGGAGAAAGTCCTGACACCCGTCCGTGCCTTGCAGTATGAAAAGTAATTAAAGGTAGTCTTCCACCAGGATTGCTATTGCATTATGTGCGAGTCAATACCAGATGTGATCCAAAGGTCTCATCTATCTCCTGGTTGTTTGTGCCTTAGTCCACAGCCGGTGATATGCATATCCTGGTATTCAAATATCCTGTGGTCGGCAGAGAGTGACATTTGAATGAAGTCTGAGCTCTGACTCTCTGTCTGTCTGCCTGTCTGCCTTTTCTCATTCAGTGGCACTGACAGACAGCAGCAATGTCTTTTCAAAGATTATTTCCTTTTCTTTATGCATTAAGCAATCACATTTGCCCATTCTCATGTTAATAAGAGTATTAAATACTTGACAAATCTCCCTTAAGGTACATTTCAAACGGATAAAAAATGTGTGATTAATGGACAATCATACGATTAATCGCGATTAAATATTTTAATTGATTGACAACTCGAGTATATATGTATTATTTGAAAACAATTAACACAAAACAATGACAGGTACTGCATTTAGCACAAAAAATATACTCAAATCATAACATGGCAAACTGCAGCCCAACAGGTAACAACAGCTGTCAGTGTGTCAGTGTGCTGACTCGACTATGACTTGCCCCAAACTGCATGTGATTATCATAAAGTGGGCATGTCTGTAAAGGGGAGACTCGTGGGTATCCATAGAAACCAGGGTTAGGTTTGAGAGTATGGAGCGTTATTTAGCCTCCTTCGCGAGAATCTTGTATGACATGGTTGGTACCAATGGATTCCTTAGGTTTTTTCTAGTTTCATCATCATTTCATCTTCACTTAAGCTTGAAAACTGCGGCGACCCGTCAGATTTTGAAGAGGTTAATTAAAAATTGCAAGTTGCGTTAATGCCTTAAATAAATTAGTGACGTTAAAACGATTTTGCGTTAACTTTTACAGCCCTAGAATTATACAATAAGAACATAACACGTGTATAAAATAACACATAATACTACATTGTGTTTCAACCGCTTCAGTGTGGTCATGCTGCACTAGTCCGGAGGCCCGAGACATCCTTCCATTGACTGCAATGTTTGCTCATTCCAGCAGAGCAATGTGTCTTTGTGCTCTTTTCTTACATATTTATCTACATTAGCCTCATGAATTACATATGTATGCATTATATGTGTATTTGCATGTAATTTAAAATACATACATTCATCACATACACATGAAACTTTAATCATAGCAATAACACTCACAGCAGAAAACAACAAGCAGAAGCAAAAGTGTAGACTGTTTCAATGGAATTGCGTTGCTAGGCAGCAGCTTGCCACTGACATGTTTACTTCCTGTCAGTGTACGTCATTCACATACGCTGCAACAGGAAATAAACTGGGACACGTTTGGATTGTTTTTGTGAAATGCTTTATGAATAGAAATGTGTTAAATGTCAGGTTATATACAGTAAATGCAACACATTCAACACCTAAAACTCCACTAAGTCGGTACTGTATAGCATATACTGTATATTATAATGTATATTGCATAGATAGATAGATAGATAGATAGATGTACTTTATTGATCCATATATTTACACTGTAAATATAAATGCCAACACTAGAGATGATATCTATAGTATACACAATATAAAGAATATATTATATTATATTATATTATCTTACAATACACTATAGATATACCAGACTACTACAACTAGCTTAGAAAATATAAAATATGAACATAGAATAACAATGACCTACTATATACAAGAGCAAAGTGCATATATACATACCTATACTCACTTTGTATATAGTTAACACATGACACATGTCGGAGTTGCATTACAGAATATCTTTATCACAAATGTGTGCAAAATTCACTTACAGTATAAAGTCTAATGTAATGTGATGTTTACACCGTACATAGCTTCATTTGATGTAATCTCTATAATTACGGGCTGGGCAGCTCTACTGCGCAGCAACTATAATTTTAGTATTTTCTTTCTATTCATTTCATTCCAACAGTTCTTGGTCTGTTTTCTTAACCTCTTAGCCGTCTCTGCGCTGCTGTAATATGGAAGAATTTCACCACAGGGATCTTTTTTTCATCTTTTGTAAACATTTAAAGTAGACTACATGAATGAAATCATTACAATAGTATCAATAACAGAGGCAGAACTTGCTAAGTAATGAAATTATTAAAGCTCTGATATAAAAAAATACTTAAAAATATATCCCTAAAATACTTCATCTTCACAATGTGATGAAATTCAGAAGTGACAAAACAGAATATAGGCTGTATCTACTACTTACTGTATATGTCTTTCTGTCATTCAGCCTGCGTGCTTCGTATTGTGTCTTTTTGTCTCCATGCTAGTGTCTCTCTAGCTGTCTTATTCTCAGAGCACATTGCACCGTTGTTTCAGTGATTGCCATCACTTGCCTCAGCTTCATTGTCATGGAGTGTCTGCAGACCTTTAAAAGCAACTCAAAATGGGATTCAGGCTGTTTTCTTCAAACTGTCAATGTGAATTTTGAAATATTTTTTTACTGTTTAAATGCTGAAAATAGCTGAGCTGTATGTGTCAGTAGCGTCATTTTCTTCCTCACCTCTTCCTGCAATCACAGTGTACATTAACAGAGAGATTTCTCACACAGACACATGAATGCCACACCGCTCTATTTAGCTCACAATTACAGGGTAGAATAAATGTATGCATCCTCACGGTGGTGTCGGGTGTGCGATTTATGGCTGAGCCGTGCAGTCTGCTGCAAGGCTTTGTAATATGACACTGTTGGCCAGGGAACTCATATCTCCCATCTTACGGCAAAGAAGGGAAACGGCATCGATCTCGGTTGAGTGGCGAGGCTCGTTCGCAGTTGTTCGGAGGATTTAGATCCGCTTTCGCGGTCCGAGGGTCACTGAAACGTCCAGGATTATTTAAATGTCTGATTCAAAGGAGGGGTTTTAAAAATAGAATTAGAGCTCAGAAGCAAATAAGATGATTCCCTCTTGCTTTCTTGCTTTCTGCATCTGTTTAAACTTCACTTGTATGATGTGATCTTTTCTTTATGTTTCGTTTTTCTTGCTTTCTATCCTCCATGTTCTTAGTTTCATTTGACCGACGGAAGAGTCAAATTGTGTGTGTGTGTGTGTGTGCACATGCTGCGACGGATTGGAGCGTCTCTGAGATTCAGACAATTCATTCTCATCCCCATCCGTTACAAATTCACTGACGCTTCTGTTGTTTTCTCTCCACTTGGAATTAAATCAGTTTGGATGCAGTGCATGCATGGACGTGCGTGTGTGTGCGGGTGTGCGTGCGCGTATGTGCGTGTCTCAGTGTTTTTTTTTATGCATAAGCTTCTGTCTCTGTTCGGACACTCTGTCAGTCACGGTGCATGTATATCCTTTTATATGCTCATGTCCAAGCTACATTTGTGACTGTGTATGAGCCAGACGGACTCGGCCTCCTCTGAGTGTGTGTGTGCGTGTGTGTGTGTGTGTGTGTGTGTGTCCTGTGAGCCTAGCTGTGTGTAAGTGGTTTTGGCAGGCCTGTCTGTGTATGCAGGCAGCACATGTTTTCCGCTCTATTTGTGTCTGAGTTTGTGTGTGTTTGCCTGCGAGTGTGTGTGTGTGTGCTCACATTATGCTCGGTGCTTCTGGTTATGCACGTGCAGTGTGTTTCTGTATCCAAGGATGTTGTGTGTGTTTGTGTGTGTGTGCGCCCCTGGTCAGCGATGACTAAATATGACAAGGTCACTACTGTCATTTACCTGCCATGCGCACACACACACACACACACACACACACACACACACACACACACACACACACACACACACAGATATATCAGGATAAACATGTGAAAAGCATACAATAATTCATAGAAACACACACAACTGATGCAATTAACATATCAAAAAACATTTAGACTCACATCTACTCTGCACTTATCAGCACTCAACAGATACTTCAAAAGTTGACATGCCCTTTTCAGATCTCTTTGTCTCTCTCTCTCTCTCTCTCTCTCACACATACACACACGCACACACACACATCATGTAAATGTTAAACACCCTATGTAAATAGCTTGGTCTCAGAATGGATTGCTTTCCACCCACAAGGAACGTGATTGGACAGACCCAACTGTGTCCCGAACCTTGGACATTTGTCATTCTCTTTCCAAACCAGTTCATGTTTAGGGACGGCTTATTGTATGTAAATTTCCAGCCAAGTGAACAGTGCAGGTGTGTGCAGCTGCCCAGATGGGACAAACGGCCAATCCAGCCTAGTCGCCAGGTTTTTTTTTTTTTTTTTTTGGCATTGTACGTTTCTGCAAACCATGGATGCGCTGAATGTGGACGTTTTTGCATTCGGACAGGGCAAGTGATGTAGTACTACGAGCTATCATTAATGAAAGTTACGTGGTATAATAACGAGTATAACTAGGGAGAAAGTCCACTAAGGTCAGGTGGGAGGGATGGTGGATGGGTTGTGTGAAACCAAAGGTAAACGTTGATTGTTTCACTTGTTATGTAATGTTATGTAAGAAAGTCCACTAGGGCGGTTGTTATTTATTTACAATAGTTGTGTTGTTACGGTTGTTACATGACGTTGCATAAGAAAGTCCGCTTAGGGGCGGTTGTTATTTATTCACACTAGTTACATTGTTACGCTTTTTACATTACGTTACACAAGAAAGTTCGCTAAGGGCGGTTGTCATTTATTTGCACTAGTTGCGTTGTTACGTTTGTTACTCAACGTTACATAAGAATGTCTGCTCAGGGCGGTTGTTTTTTTTATTCATGCTAGTTACCTTGTTACGCTTGTTATGTAATGTTACGTGATAAAGTCTGCTTAGAGCGATTGTTATTTTTTTACGCTAGATACATTGTTTCACTTGTTATGTAATGTTATGTAAGAAAAGACCGCTAAGGGTGGTTGTTATTTATTTATGCTATTTACGTTGTTACGCTTGTTAAGTAAAGTTACATAAGAGAGTCCGCTAAGGGCGGTTATTTATTCACGCTAGTTATGGCTTTTTACGTAGCTGTGGCTCAGGATGTAGAGCGGATCGCCCACTAATCGGAAGGTCTACGGTTCGATCCCCGTTTCCTCCAGTCAACATGTCAAATTGGACATGTCATTATATAAATGCAAGTCCATTTACCATTTACGCTACGTTGTTAACTTGTTACATCGTTACATCGTTACGTTATTATTTTAACACAAACCATAATGTTTTTTCTAACCAAACAAGTAGTTTTTTTTGCCTAAACCTCACCAATCATTTCACAAGGTTAACCATGTGGCATTGTGCATTTTTGCAAGCGTGATACGTGGCTGATATGAAACGTCTTTGTGAAACTTATTTGTGGTTCAGAAAGGCACACCTTCAATATATCCCTTGGTTTGCAGAAACACACAATGCCGATATTTTTCTGGCGACTGGTTTGGTCCGACCACATCATACACATACATGTCAAGAAATCTACAGATTTTACGCAGTATGTCTGTGTTTTATATATGGCATTTCAGCAAACAGGGCTTCAAACTGGACACTAGTTCCTCTGAACTAACTTTTAAAAGACTGGGAGAAGTTTTAAGGCTGAAGTGCTTTGTGAATTACCCTGAGACCGAATCCTTTGTCTAAAAGGACAATTACAAAGTTCTTATATGTATAGCTTTTGGCTATTATAGCGACAGGGCAAGAAACATGAGCAGTCAGACGATTATTCAGGGTTTTAAGCAAACCTCCACTCTAGCATTAACGTGTTCGGATGAGAAAACAAATGAGATTCATGATTCCCATCTTTTACAATTCTGAGCTGATTCCCTTAGTCCAAAAGTCGATTTTTCTACATTGTTAATGTCATTGGCAGAAACCGATTCGGACCGCGTAATGCATACAGTTATCTAAAGTTCATCTTCAAAGAAGGCATGTGTTTGGGTGTATTTTGGATTCAATAACATAATAAATAGCTTTTGCAAGATGAAGGTGAAGTATTTTGTTAATTCCTTATTCGTCATCACCCCAAGACTAGTGTTAGCAGAGTGAAGCGCCTCTTGTGTCAGCTGACCTAACATTTTGGCTATCCATCTAAACTTAGCGTTAGCATCACAGCTTCACCTTCCATCACAGCGTTAGCCGTAGCATCCTAGCATTAGCCAGCCCTTGTAATTACAGTGATTATCAAAAGCACCGGAAAATGACCTCCTACTCTCTCTATCTGTCTCTGCATCTCTCTCTCTCTCGTTTTGTCTGCTCTATGTCTCTCGCCCACTCTCTCTGTTCCTCTGCATGTCGACCAGATTTTGTTAAATAAAAAGGAATTTCAAATTGAAATCCCATTTTTATCTTTTCTTCTCTCCCTCCTTCTCTCACCAAATCTCTCTTTCCCACTCAAAGTCTCTCTCTCTCTCTCTCTCTCTCTCTCTCTCTCTCTCTCTCTCGCTATCTCTCTCTGACTATCTGTCTCTGGCCCCTCCTCTTCATCTTGCTAGATTCTGTTGTCTTTAAATAGAGACTGGTGTCACCCTCTCTCAGACACACACACACAACCACACACACACACACGCACACATAGATAGGCAGTGATGTCACTTTCTCTCACTCCCCATCCCGCCATCCCATGCCATGACATCATCGTCTGATGCTGTTAGTCACAACACACACACACACAAACACACAACTACCACACCTACCACACCACGTGTATACACACTTCCATGCATCTGTGCATGCACAAATACACAAACTCTGACGCACACTACTTAGTCCCCATGTTTCACTGGGAGACACGTGCACGCATGAGGCATACATGCACAGAACACACACACATTGTTGACCGACCACACACCCTATACATATACATAAGACAGATACTCTTATAGTGGCACACACATTTACAAGAAGTGTAGTGGTGTGTATACACAGGTGTACAGCCTATAGGGATTTATTATGTACCTCTAAATAGCAAGATATGTATCACTTTCCATCTTGCAGAGTAACTTCATATCCTTCACTTAAAGTGGTTATGAGGTAAATATTGATTGCACAATGTAACGACTATAGAATAATGACACCATCAGCATTTAGATTGGTTGCCTATAAGCTTCGCTTTCACTGTGCGATTCTGTCTGCTACCGGGTATTGTGTCCCCGGAAGATGAAGGCTCCATTTAGGGTCATGCACTGTATATAGCAAGTGGACGTTGTCACCATGATGTCACCACCTTGGTTTTTGGCCATTGCCGGCTTCTTTTTTTTGCAACCAGAAATGACAAGAGAGGGTGGAGCTAAGTACAACTGAACGCTGAATAAGACATTTTTAGGCGACCAAAATGTTACAATTAACTCTCATGAACTGAAAACATGCTGTGAAAGGGTTAAAGTTTTAAGACGAAAACACGGACAACACTTTGGTAGCGACCTGTCAATCACAAGGTTGCCACGCCCTAAAGCATTCCCTGCTTTATGGGCTATTTGATTCTAAATGGGACCATAATTTACTAAATCAATATCATGCTGTCTTGAAGGAGAAACTTGAAACTAGTGAGTGAAACCATAAACTCCTGTTTACAATGTTTACTGAGGTAATAAATCAAGTGAGAAGTAGGCTCATTTTCTCATAGACTTCTATACAATCAGACTTCTTTTTTGCAGCTATAGGAGTCACCCCCTGCTGGCTGTTAGAAAGAATGCAAGTTTAAGGCACTTCCACGTTGGCATCACTTCTCAGACCCGGAAGTCACAGCCTGTTTACGGCACAAAGAAAGTATGTCAACCATTATACAACCAAATCAGAAAAAGGGTAGCACTTTTGTTTTCCCTGGTAGCTACCATTCTCTCTCTCCAATTACCAAAGAGTATCAATGCAAGTTCTTTGGGTTAGGGTTAAAAGCAAAAGTACGTGTTATTGGCAAAATGTACTTAAAGTATCAAAAGTAAAAGTATTCACAATTGTAGTGAATAGTGTTATAGGTTAGTATTATATTATTGGATTATCATTACTGATGTATTTGAATGTTGTAGGTGGTTAGGGTTAAGTTCATTTTAGCTATTTTATATATTGTTTAGTAGTTTTATTCATAGCAATGCAGGATATGTATTTCATATACATATGTATTAAACAACATGGTAACCTCATTATGTATTGTGTAATCTTAATTTCTAAATTAACCAGTAATTAAAGACTAGTAAAAAGTACAATATTTCCCTTGAAGTATAAAGTAGCATCGGAATCAGAAATACCTTATTGATCCCCAAGGGGCGTTACAATTGCTCTTATATTTACATAAAGAAATGTTACAAAATAGAAATAATGAGTTTGTGACATGTAAATTATATACATAATGCTACAATGTGTGCATAATGCTACAATATAAACACAATATATGCAAAGAAATATTAGTAATCACTGAAATTAAAGATAAGAAAATTAGAACATAAGAAATATGTGCAAATATTTGCATTAAGACGTGCAATATATAGCAAATAACCACAGTGAGGATAAGTAAATACAAAATGCTGACAAGTGGGATCTATTAAGTGTGTTAGATATAAATGCCAGAATGTTACGAATAAGAAATTCATAAGAATACATTTTGAATTCACATTATCAATAACAGTATTGTACAGTTGAATTATTGCACAAATTATTGTACAGTTGAGTTAAATCAGTGTTGTATATAGCAGCTGATGGGTGAAATAAGTCCAGGTCTAGTCTATTGACTAAGTATGAAATGTAAATACTCAAGTAAAGTACAAGAATATCACATTTGTTCTACAGTACAGTACATGCAAGCAAGCCGGACAGTCCAAGACTCCACTACTCACTGTTGAACACATTATACTATATATCATAACATGAAAAATGACACACACACACACACACACACACACACACGCACACTCATTTTTTAAAACTTTAAAAGCGTGTTGTCCTTGACATCGCTGCTGACCGTTAACCAGTGACATGATTGAAATCAGCCGGCCGCCTTTTTAATCCAATCAGCACTAAGGAATGAGTTGTTGGCTCAGCGTTTAATCCAATCAGTTTTCAGAAATGAGTTGTTGCCGGCCAGAATCAATCAGACCGGCCCACCTGGTAATCAAATCCAATGCAATGATTTACCGTATGGCCGTGAAATATATTCAGACTGCGTTCTGCCTCACTGTTTTGTTCTCTGATGTCCTCCTCCGTCTTCTTCTGAATTTCTCCACTTTCCTTTCTTTGTGTTTCCTCCCTCTTCCTCTCCCCTGCTCTATTCTTCTCTGTTTTTTTCATTAATATACACAGACTTTCTTTCTGAACAGTTTCCTTGACTTTTTTTTTTAGAGACACTCATATGAAAGGCTGTTTTGGCTGATAAGTCCGGTGGGAGACAGGTTGTTCAGGGTGTATCAGGGTGTAATTTAGAAGACGTGTCCTGGATTTTGCTGATGGGCATCAGATACTAGAATAACTGTAACAATACTGTGATGATTCCCAGCAGTGAAGGGAGTGCACCTGAGGGGTAAAACATTGCAAACATGACCACTATGTTTTATAAATAGAGAAGAAAAAAACATGATACTATGTTTTTTTTGTCCATCTTATGAACTAAATATATGAAGTCCCACAATAATGACCATCTTGACATCTTAACCAACACAGGCTGTTCACATACACCGTTCGTAGCTATACCTACGAAAAGTAAAATTAATTTGTATACATCCCACGAAATCAAAGCGTATGTAATCCACATAATCCTGAACCAGGAAGTATTAAGAGTGATAGTGTAAGGAGGAGGTCGGGGTGGATGGGTGGGTGAAAAAACACCGGGGGGCCGCTGTTCGTGCTGCGTGTGAAACCCGAAGTAAATTTTGATGTATCGTTACGTAACTTCCGTACTTAAGTAACGCCACTTCTGTAGTTATTTTAACCCAAACGATTTATTTGTCAAGTAAATTCCGTACTCATGTAATGCCACATAGTTATTTTAACCCAAACGCGATCTTTTCCTAAACCTAACCAACTTGTTTCCTTTGAAGACAGAAGTTTATTTTGAAAAGACTGTATGTTGAAAAGACTGTAAGGTATGGAAATTCACACGTGTTACTGGACATTCGTAGGAAAACGCGTGAAAAATGAGGAATAATGTTTCGTAAGATATCATACCATGAGGATGTATGAAGATATGCTGCACACACACATGCTCTCAGTGCTGACCTCATGCTCGGCTGATTCATGGCTTATTCCTCTGAGTCCATTTCTACAAGGACAGGTCCGTAGGGATTTCAACTCTGTGTGTGCGTGTGTGTGTGTGTGTGTTCGACCATGTATGACTCAAAGGGGGTTGGGCTAGGCTTTTAACCCCATGCTGAAGCATCTGAAGGAGTTTCAATAATTCATATGTTCTGTATTTGCATTTCTCTCTCTCTCTCTCTCTCTCTTTCTCTCTCTCTCTCTCTCTCTCTCTCTCTCTCTCACTCACACACACACACACACACACACAGTAAATGCATCCTTTGAAATACATGCACTCATCACTCAACCAAGCACATACGCACACTCCAATGCACACAAATACCCAAGCGATCCGACACACTACACGAGAATACACTCATTTTACATTCCCACACAGCGACATGGTTTTAAAGTACTCCCAGATACACCACCACTTGACCGACGCCGTGAAGAAATGATAACCATCGTTTTGACAACGGTGTCAGTCTCTCCCCTCACTTACCAGGTGGTCTTATAAAGCATAGTCTGTCATCCTTCCTCTACTTCCTATCACTCTTCCCCTCTCCACCCACCTCTCATCAGTTTCCTGTTTACCAGGTGCTCCCTCTCTCTCTCTGAAGTTAAAGCAGCCTCACTGGGTGTGTTTCTGTGTGTGTGTGTGTGTGTGTGTGTGTGTGTGTTACGTTGGCATGAGACGCTGCTCGTCTAGCGTGCCAGACGGCCTGCATCGCATTTGTGACCTACTTTGGCTCAGAGTGTGTATTTTTTATGAGACCGGGAGATGCAGACGCTCACGGCACGAATGGAGATGCACACATACTGTAGGGGTCCATACACACACACAAACACACATACAGTATAAGAGCATACAACGACCACACACACACACACACACACACACACGCATACGCAGATGTTTTTTATATGAAGCAACACCTATTCATACACACCTTTTATTTATTCATCTGCATACCTTAAGCCACTAAGGATCCAGGTTGGCATAGAGACAGATGCTGGAAAAACTGCTCTCCAGATACCACACACACAGAAACATAAAAGCACACAGATGCTTAACAAAATCATGCACAAAAATGATCAAAGTACATGTGCAGGACACACACATTTGCACAGATGTGTAAGTGACAGTGTATAGATGCAACAACAGAGTGAAACAACGTCTTCAGTACACAGGAGTGGCTGAAGTTTGCCCGCTTTTCTTTCTGTTTTGGAGGGTTTAGGGTAAAAGGAAATGCTTAAGTATCATCACGCATGAGTGGCATTTCCATGGCCAAGAGCTTATTTAATTCAGCCCCCTAAGCTTTTTAAACAGAGTTCCCAATTAATTTTTAAATTACGGCGCCGGCATGTTGACTAGCTTCTGACACTTGAGAAATTATGTTAATTTCCACACCTCTTATAGCACTGGAGTCGACTCGCTCCCGCTGCTCACGATGTTGAATCAATGAAATACCTTGTAGGCCTCGTGGCTATAGAGGCAAACACATGCTGTGGTTTACAACCTGACTGCAAATCACACACACACACACACACACACACACACATGCATTTGCCAGCTCTGTGCCTTGGCAACACTCGACTAGCACGCCCTCTAATGCAAATGAGCGCACACACCAATGATTGTCACTGTACCTGTGGGGACCTTCACTACTGCAACTGCTTTCACTCCCTCATGAGTTTAAACCTAAACATAATCCGGCCTCATGGTAAGAATGAGAATCAGCTGACCTTTACTGATCAGATAAGCCAAGTTAATTGAGGATGAACAGGGTGCACAAACCCTCATATAAACTGTTAACGTATCCTCATACAACAGTTTGTATCATATCTTACAATAAGCTATTGCTCAGTTTTCGTGCATTTTCCTACAAATGTACAGCGTCGATTTTCCACACCAATCTTTTCAAAATCAACTTGGTTAGGTTTATGCAACAACACTACTTAGTTAGGATTAGGAAAAGATGTACTTGGTTAAGTAAAGGCAACAAAACTACTTGGTTAGGTTTAGGAAAAGATTGACTTGTTTAGGTTTAGGCACCAAAACCACTTGGTTAGGTTTAGGCAACAAAAACCACTTGGTTAAGATTAGAAAAGGATCAACTTGTTTAGGTTTAGGCAACACGACTACTTGGTTAAGTTTTCGCAACAAAACCACTTGGTTAAGGTTAGGAAAAGAACAACTTGGTTAAGTTTAGGCAACAAAACCACTTAGTTAGGATTTGGAAAAGATCTTTGTGACAAATAAATTAATGTTTGAATGCTGGTTTCCCACGGGACACGAACACCGGTCTCCTGAGGGAAAACCTAGTGACCTGATTTTTTGACACATCCCATCCACCCCAACCTCCTCTCTTCGCGGCTTTGCCGTTATTTGTACTTGTTCAACATTAAAAAATGTACTTCAAATAGTTTTGAGAATGAGAATTATTCACGTCTAAACATGATTTGGAAATAATGACATGCTTCAGAAGTCTGCTATAGAAAATGACACATTACTTCTGTTTTGGGTCCATACAATTTATTTTAAACTCTATATTTGTGACTGTTGTTGACATAACCTTTTACGCAGCATTTCCTCTTCATCATGAATAAGTCTATTCATCTATTTTGTTTTTTTAGTAGTTTCTTTTTTCTTTTTTATAACAGCTTGTTCATAAGAAGTCTAAGAGGGAGTTCAACCTCTCTGGAGTCTAACAGACCCCAAATATAAGAGAGAACATACTGTAAACATTCTGTGAATGACTTTTTGTCAAAAGAAAAAAAAAAAGTATATATATATATATATACTGTATTTTATATATATACTGTATTTGTTTATGTTTAGCCCATAAAATAAAGTTTGGTGCAACAATGTATTTTGGTACCTTCATCAAATGGGCAAGCACAGTTTGTGGCCTGCTAAACATCAGAATGTTTACATTGTCACTGTGGGCATGTTAGCATGCTGTTGTTATTTAGCTCAAAGCACCGCTGTGCCTAAGTACAGCCTCACAGAGGTCTTACATTGTGTCAACACTGGAGGCGTAGCGTGGTTAGCACAGTAGCACAACAACAGCAGCACCTTTAGTCCTCCGTATCTGTCTACACAGGATGCATTCAGGCACAGTATTGAGTGTACTGTAGGTCACCCACGTTCTGGCAGCAGTCACAGTCCAACACAACTCAAAATAAGTATCCATCTGTGGTAAATAAAATAAATAAATAAAAACTAGACCAACACAAAAAACACAAAATCACTGTAATCCCTTGTAAAGCACGCACATTTGATGGATTTAAATTGGTCATTTGAAATGTATTGTGGAAAAAAAAAGATGAGATTGTATATCGGTGGAAAAGCTGACAATTTTGAACGTATATTTCTTGGATCCAGCATATTTCCATTAGTGCTCCTGCATCTTAAATCACTTCCACAGTGGCTTCTGGCCCATCTGTCCTGCTGTGTTTTGTCCTGTTTTCTGTATCTGCTGAGTCATATTAATCAACACTTACTGCACAGTCTAAATGTCTTGTCATTTCTGTGCTGGATGGGGTGCTGTTGATACATCTGTTGAAGTTCAGCAAATACAAAACCCTTAAAGCTGCAGTGGGGAGAAATGGAGCAAATATGATTAGAAAAGTTATTTTTATAAAACGGTCACAATATCCTGACAGTAGTGCATGAGACAGGTAATCTGAAAAAAAATCATATGCCTCTGTGTCCTCTGGTGCTCCTAATGGCATCTGCAAGATTTCATAGACTGGAGGAAAACAACCAATCAGAGCCGAGCAGCTGTCAATCACTCGCAAACTCCGATCACACGGTCAAACTGGGCAGCGCTGATCAAATATGAATCAATATTCTGTTACTGTAATGACTATTTCTCTCCTTAAATGTTTTCAGAAACATTTTGTAGTGTATTGTTTAGCTATAAAATGAGAAAGTTTGTGACCCGGCAGCCATGTTGAGATCAGTTGAGGAAATACCAAGCACCGCCCACCAGACGAAGCAAACTTTCTCATTTTACAGATAAACAACACACTACAAGATGTTTTTGAAAACATTTTATGGGAGAAATAGGCATTACAGTATCAGAATATTACTTCATATTTGATCAGCGCTGCCTAGTTTGACCGTTTGATCAGAGTTCACGAGTGATTGACAGCTGCTTCAGTTGAATGAACAGCCAATAGGAATGCTCTCTCTCTGAAATGACCTGTCATTGGCCACTGTCCACATCTAGATTAAGTCTGAAAACAGAGCCATGAGGAGGTGCAGAAGTCTAGTTTTCTCTCAGAACACATGAATCACAATATGCTGAAAGGTTATTATGGAATTTTTGCCCAGTGATGTCAAAAATATTCTGCCTCCTGCCGCTTTAAATGTACATCACTGACACATTCATCATATGACCTGACTGTACAGATGATGTAGATTAGAGACAATGTTTAACATAGTGACCTGTAAAAGCTAAATCATCTTAATAATCTCCTCTCATCTTTCTCCTCCTTCTCCTTTCCACAGAGTTGAGAGAAACGGGAACAAAGATAAAAGCCCCCCCCTGACACCAGCTCCTAGCGCCATCCCACCGTCCGCCCCCCCGAACCCAACCTCCCCTCACCCCTCGCACAGCTCCAGGGTTCCTCGCCGGGTTCTCCAAAGGGTTCTCTGTGGTGTTCTGGACAGCTCCATACGCCTCGGGGCCTCGGACCTTCATGCGTCTCCCAGCGGCAGAGTCCACCCACACCTCCACCCACCACACCACCACCACCACTACCATGAGCTGTGAGCAGGAGTTTGGAGACGGAGCCATGGGAGTCACGCTCACACTGCGCCTCCTCATGCACGGAAAGGTGAGGAGAGAGGGCGGGAGAATGGCATGTGAATGACATAAGGCTGGTGATGCTTTCTTATGTTTTACTTATTGCCAACAAATCCCATATGCACACCTGAACCAACAGTGAAGGTTATTACTAAGTATTGTGTGTGTATCAAAGCCTGATATAGCTTCTTCCTCTGAGCCACAGAGCTCCATTAAAAACACATCAATGAGCCACACTGTTGCACTGGCTGTCATATTTTGACTCAATCCCACATAGCAGTGATTCTCAAAGTGGGATGGGGTGGCCCACAAAATAATTATAATAATAGTTATCATTATGAATCCCAATTAGTATATGACTGTATGAAAATATAATGCAAGATAAGCATGTTGTTTGTTTTCACGAACGGCCGAATGGTGCGTCGCTATAAAAGTTGCGTCCTCAAGGAATTGTGGGACGGCATTATCTCCTTTCCTTTGGTAACGGATGCTCTGGTGTGTATCCTATGTTAAAGGAGATAAGAAAGGAAGCATTGAAGCATGTTTCCGTAATAGGGATGTCCATAATTAACCGTTAATCGGCATTAAGCATTTTAACCGATTAACGCTATCGGTTAAAACGGTTAAAAGAAATGTTAATAATAATTAACTCAAGCTGAGGGGCTCAGAGGAGCGGCTCGTCACTTTAAGGAGAAAAGCTTGTCCGCCTTAACAGCCCACCTTAAGAGGCGGAGCCGGAGTTGCAGGATACAGGAAGTCGGCTACGGTCTCTGGCGTTCCGTAGTTTCGTAGCATTTATTGTAGTTGTAGTTTCGTAGCATTTATTCACCGATAAATAAACTGTACACACACTGCTACACCTACGTTCACAGCTATAACGCCACCAACAACCTCACACTCACCGCTAACACACGCACACGCGGTCTGTTGGAAACTCGCTAAAGTTACGCAGGCTACGTGTGCCGCGGCGAGCCTCCGGCAATGCTAGAGCTGCTAACGTAGCACAGATACACACACTGTTTGTTGACCACTCGCTAAAGTTATGCCGAGCAGACAAAGTATCATTGCAGACACACAGCTGACAACCTACTATACTAAACTAAATGTGCGGTGGAGACTTTTACTGGGAAAGTGGCTCGCGACTCTACACGCAGCATCGTGGCTACCAAGTTAGCGCTCCCGGACGGGTGAACTGGGGAACGAATATCTGTTGTGCTCCTGCAGCAGGTACAAGGCACAAATCTTGTCGGTTAACGGTTAATAATCGGTTAACGAGGGTCGGTTATCGGTTAAGAACATTTTTCAAAATGAGCATCCCTATTCCGTAGCATTTAGAGATTCAAACAGCTCTTATCGGGGCTGCTAATGAGATACTTCCAGGTCATTTCACCCCATTAGGAACCTTCCTAAGCAAAAAAGACTGTACAAGCTGTTGCTTATCGAATGAATGCCGACGACTGACTGTGACTTGAGAGGCTTTATTTGTCATCTTTGATCGACAAGTGTCCATCATGGTAGCTCTGAACTTATACCGACTGCGCCTGTGTTACCCAAACAATACCCCTCTGTCATGACTTAATTACTGCCCATGTAACCTTACACATTAGTTAGTCCCCGCAGATTACAGTCACATGACATCTCCCCTCTTTTGAGTTGTAGGTCTAACACATTCCTCAAGTTTTTTGTGGACAAGATTAAGACCATTACGACACACATCTCTCTTCCGTTGCAGGACCCTTCTATCACCTTCACCTGCTCTGCTGTTTTTAACCAGTTTGAGCTTGTGTCGCTTACTTCCCTTAAGCAAATAATCGATCATCTAAAACCTTCAGCCTGTCCCACAGATATTGTCCCCCCTCGCCTTTTTAAAGAGGTTTTTGACGCCATTGGACCAGGCATCCAGGCAATCATAAACAGTAGCCTGGCCTCTGGTGTAGTTCCAGCTCATTTCAAACATGCTGTTGTGCAGCCACTTTTAAAAAAGAAAAAACAACTTGGACAACTCAGTCCTCTCCAATTTTAGACCGATTTCCAAACTCCACTTCCTCTCTAAAATCTTGGAGAAAGCTGTTTTTATTCAACTTCAAACTTTTTTAGACACAAATGGCATTTTTGAGGTGTTCTAATCTGATTTTAAAGCACTTCACAGCACTGAAAGCGCACTTTTAAAAGGTTTTTAATGATCTTTTATTAGCTGCTATTTCTGGCGATTCATCCATTCTTATGCTTTTAGATCTCACAGCTGCTTTCGACACAGTGGACCACAGCATTTTAATTTCGCATCTGGTGCACTGTACCTGCCCTTGAAAAAGCATAACTCAAACTCTCTGGGCACATTGCTAGCCGGTCTCAAAGACATCAAAGACTGGATGGCTTTACATTTTCTCAAGCTCAATGAGAACAAAACTGAAGTTATTATTTTTAGACAAAATGTAGGCAGCAACGACCCCAACATAGACCTTTCCCCCCTTGAACCTTTTGTCCTTCCTTCTGTAAAGAATCTAGGGGTTATAATGGACAAGGATTTTAAAATGGACAAACAAATAAACTCAGTCGTGGAATTTTTTTCCAACTTTCAGCACAAAACACAGTCAAAAGATGACAGAAAATATATCTGCACACTTAGATCTATGCAGTATTCCACTTTATTAGGAGGAAATAATAAAATGTTGACAGTATAAAAGTATTTTTATCCCCTGTGCACATTTGCAACCCAAAAAGCCGATTTTGGGGTGTAATTCATGACATGAGGCGGTGATAAAATACTGCTTTTGTTTCTAAAAATGACATGAAGATGGAGATGAGTTTCTGATAGAAAGACTGTAAACTTGTCTCATTGTGTGTGTCTATCTGTCCTCTGAGAACTGACGATAGTAACATTTTCTGTTTGTGTTTTCTCCACAGGAAGTAGGAAGCATTATCGGCAAGGTGAGTACTGTGGTTTATACCTCTGCCTTCTATACTACACACAGAGAACCAAATACTCTCTTTCCATCTAAGAGATTTTGCTTCACACATTTTATTCGTGATGGTGTAATTGTGAACAGGGAGATATAAAGAGCGGCGTAGTGAGGAGGGTGGGATGGATAGGTGGGTCAGAAAACACAGGACTTTTACACAAGGAGACCAGTGTTCGTTTCTCGTGTGAAACCACGAGTCAAAGTTGATTTATTTGTAATGTAACTTTCGTCCTTAAGTTACAGTTACAGAGTTATTATAACCCAAACATGATCTTTTCCACAAGCTAACTAAGTAGTTTGTTGTCTAAGCCTAATAAGGGATGGGGAAAAAAATCGATTCACCTATGTATCACGATTTTTTTTTTTAACTATTTTGAAATCAATTCTTTAATGCCAGAATTTATATATTTGGTAGAAGGAAGTTAGCACTTTTATTGTTGTATGTATATATAGAAATGAGATCGATTGGATTATATTCACCAGAAATATAAAACATTGCAAGTACCTTATAAGTTAAAAAGAAAATACCACTAATTTTTGAGGGAAAAGGATTATTAAATAATGCCTGATGATGACTGATATATACTATTTGACTTCAGGACATTTGTGACTACATACATGCTGAAAATAAAACATTATGACTGTATTCATTTAGATATTTTCCAAAGTAAAAGTCCCTAGAAATGTATGATTCAACTTTTTCCCATGGTTTAGTGTTAAAAAAGTTAACAAAATTTGCAAAAAAATTCTCAGTATCGAATCGCAATACTTCAAAATCAGAATACATATCGAATTGGCACCCAAGTATCGTGGTAGCATCGAAACGGGAGATGGGTGTATCGTCCCAGCCCTAAAGCCTAACCAAGTCGATCTTTTCCTAAACCTAACTAAGTAGTTCTATTTTGAAAAGACTAGGGCGGAAATTGGCAAGTGCATCAAGCGTTGCTGTACATAAGAAGGAAATTGCACGAAATATGTTGTTGAAAGTCGTGCTGAGCGTCACAAAAAAAGGGAAATTTGTGTCTATGTGCATGAATCAAATAGATTAAATTTCGTGGCTATTTCACGAACTGCCATGAGACTGTGTTGGAATATCAGTCAATTAAAATGGTCTTTCTACCAGAAGGGATTTCTCAGTACAATATGTCTTTTATATTGGAACAAATTAACGCACAGTGCAAATTATTGTGTCTACGCACAGTAGTTTTTATTCAGTATCATTTTTGGAGCAGCATTAGAAAACATGGAATAATTTCCCAGCAACACTGACATGAGAAAATCCTCCCCATCTATGAGCTATGTGTTTAAAAATCCTCCCCATCTCCAGTCTGTGGTGTTCTAAAATTGGCATGCCGCTCAAGATAACGTTCAATGTAATCCTGCTACAACAAAATGAAGTTGCCATGAAATATGAATTAATAGTGTGTAAAATTTCCAGTCAGGCCATGTCATTCTAATCTCTACTTACTGAAAAGGAGCTGCTCTCCAGGGATGCGAGTCAATTTCACTGTGGACGCATGTTAAATAAACCCCTGTAGGATTTTTTCCAAATATATCACCGCCAAGTGAAGTGTGATAATGACCACTGCCCTCGCAACGCATTCACTAACCCGTGATTGAGGCTGATTTCCCTCAGCATACATTTAGATGTCCCCCTCCTCATCACTTGCAGTGTGTGGTCTATTAGCCTTGCAGTCTCTGACATTAAGATGGCGTGAAATTTACATCGCTGCGTTACAGTTCTAGTTGGGTGGTGTCAGTCTGTAGTCGCACACCAGGAGCTGCTCTCCGGGGTTTCTTCTAGTATTAAACAAGGCTGCCGGGCGGCAGAGCAGAACTGATGCTCACTAAAGCCGTCTTATCTGGCTTAAACAGGCTCATGTGATAGGGACAGGAGTCAAACTGAGATAATATTAGACATAACGTAATACATAATTGCTTTTTATCTATCGCAGGAAACACTTTTCCTGATACATTTCTTCTTGTTTAGTAAACCAACGTATTCTCATACAACGGTTCATAGAATATCTTACGAAAAGTTAGTCCTCATTTTTCATGTGTTCTACAAATGTCCAGCAACTTGTGCAATTTCCCCGTCGTTACGTGCATACAGTCTTTTCAAAATAAACTTCCGACTTCTCAGGAAACAACCTGGTTAGGTTTAGGCAATAAAACTACTTAGTTAGGTTTAGCGAAAGGTCGTGGTTTGGGTTGAAGTAACTACGGAAAGGGCGTCACCTAAGTACAGAAGTTACTTGACAAATAAATCAACTTTGACTTGTGGTTTCACACGGGACATTAACATCGGTCTCCTGTGCGAAAGTCCTGTGTCATTTCACCCACCAATCCACCCTGACCTCCTCCCTACACTGTCACTCTTTATACTTTCTGGTTCAGGATTACGTGGATTAAATATGCATTGATTTTGTGGGATATATATACAAAGACTTCGGTCTTCACAGGAAACTAGTTGATTAGGTTTAGGCAAGAAAACTGCTTGGTTATGTTTAGGAAAAGATTGTGTTTTGGGTTTAAACTTTCCGCTCTCCACCTTTTTTTTCATAGACCTGTTTTTGTCTTTTTTAGGGGGGTACAGGGAGTCTTTAGGGGGAGATAGCAGGTCAACACTAGATGTCACATAGAGGTGGTGTACATCATCTGAAAGCTGGGAACCTGAAGATTCATTTGAGATGCAGCTCAGCACTATGTCAAGTTGTTCTAGTCATTAATCAGAAATTAATAAATTGTGAAAGTGCATAAGGGCTTAGAACATTACGATAGTATATGTAGTAGTATGTAGTAGTATGATAGTATAGGATGGCCATTCCCATGCTCACTAATGTCAATTTTGGGGTTGATACCATTTGTTACACAGATTTGGGGCTAAATTTAACAATTTTCTACCACTCGAGAATTGATAAAAATAATCAATAATCCCTCCAAAATACCACATTAAGACACCAAAACCTTGTGGAACACCGTGGAAAAAGCCATGCTGTGATTTGGGATCGAAATCTTTGTAGACTTTGGACATTTGGAGATTTCTGTCAGAATTGTAATTTTTTGCGATTAGATGGCAAACACTTCTGTTCTGGAAACTGCTCCGAAACCCCCTTTATTGTCGATCTACCTAGGAAAGCCATTCATCCTCTGAATGCTCTATGTCTCTAGTTTGTGGCTGTAAAGTTTCATGAGGCTGCGATTATCTTAGAGGTCACCACAGGTCATTTTATACAGGGAGGTCAAATTTGAAAAAAATGGTCTCAGTACAATGAATTGGCTACTATGGGGACTAACATCATCACACATGAATACAGTTCGGCTCATTAGATCCATAAGAGCTTTCCAGTGATATCTAATTTATGTAATTCAAGACTGTTTAGGGTACCCAGTGTGCAGAGGTAATCAAATACACCATTTTAGTACAGGCAAAAATCACAATTAAGTGGATTACATACAAATTGATTTTGTGCTGACCATCAGGAAAAAAAATTTACACAAATCAATACGTTAAATTTTGTGACTATTTCACGTACTGCTGTGTGACTGGGCTGCCCTTCTCAGGGCTTTGTACTCTTAAGATACATCTGTATTCACTATGTCAGTTACTTTAATGAAACACTTTGTAAACAGTTTAGAGATGAGTGACATTCTCAGCTTCGTGCTTCTTGTCTTTCCACAGAAAGGGGAAACAGTGAAGAGAATACGAGAAGAGGTAAGACCCTGTCACCCATCCCCATCCTGCGTATTCTTTCATCTCTGTCGTCTTCTCCTGTCTCCTATTAATCCATGACAACCCTTCAAATACAGCTCACATGCGTTCTGCTAATTACAGCAGAATCAGAAAGCGGTGCAATACTGTGCAAATCCATACTGAAACTGTGAGAAACAGGAAGCATGGGCGACGTTTCATCTTTATGCACAATAGTAGCAGTAAAGTCAGCTGTATCCAACATGATTATAAACTCTGTTAGTGCCTATTTCTGCTGCAATTACGCGATACATAAAAGGTGCTTTCATCAGATTTCAACAACACAAAAACATGTCAGAAAAGCAGAAATGTGTCCCTGTGTTCATAGATCGCCGTCATATGCACCTATTTTTAGAATGCAAATTAAATATCTAAAGTTGTATTTTGTATTTTTGGCCGCCTGCTTTGATGTTAGCCATGTTGACGTTTACATCTTCAGCTGTCTTTGCTGTCAGCAGCCTGTAAAATGGTAACTTGGCACGACTTGGAGCTGTGAGTGTGGAGTTCCCAATGGAATATGTGTCCTCTCTGCCTTCCCGTCTTTTCAAGGAAACCGAGATGCAAATATATATAGAGAGAGAGAAAGTGAGACTGAAGTAGAGAGCCAGAAGGACGTTGAGAGAGATAAAAGGAGAGTGAGACGCAGTAGAGAGCTAGAAAAACAGAAACAGGACTTTTAAATGACAGAATTAGTAAGAAACCAGGTGGCTGATATGAATCTCCTCATTTGCTACCGTTCCAATCAGTGTTCGCTTTGTCAAAGAAAGCAAAAAATATTCAATGAAAAGAATTACAACATAAATAGTTTTGTGAAAGACAGACAAATGGACAAATTACTGTTTTAATGCAAAGTCTCAATCAGCAACCTGCATGCATCTGTGGAACCACAGGTTGTATCCTCTGAAAAAACATATCTTTGGTCAGAAGTCGATAGTGCTGATTGTCTCTGACAATAATGTTTACTGGTTTTTGGAAGGAAGGAGAGAAGTAACAGATTAATCGACTAAATTCATCCACAATCCCACTAGACGTTAGACGAGAGGCAGCAACAAAACAGCTAGGCAATAACGCCACTGATTTCTTTAACGCAACTTGCGATTTTTAGGTTGTAGGGGGCTCAGTTTGAAAACCAGGAGGCTAAATAACGCTCCAAACTTGTGCAAAATTTTGGTGAGGAAAAACTGGCATTGCCATTTTCAAAGGGGTCCCTTGACCTCTGACCTCCAGATATGTGAATGCAAAAGGGTTCTATGGGTACCCACGAGTCTCCCCTTTACAGACATGCCCACTTTATGATAATCACATGCAGTTTGGGGCAAGTCATAGTCAAGTCAGCACACTGACACACTGACAGCTGTTGTTGCCTGTTGGGCTGCAGTTTGCCATGTTATGATTTGAGCATATATGCTAAATGCAGTACCTGTGAGGGTTTCTGGACAATATTTGTCATTGTTTTGTGTTGTGTTTGTGAACTTTGTGTACTGTTAGACCCCTACTAGCATAGCATTGCAGGAAGAACAGAGTGAGTGTGAGTTTGGTGAATGGTAAAATGGACTGCATTTACAACATGTTCTCATCCCAACTTGTCGTTTACTGACGCTTTGTCAGAAACGTTGTCCGTCGCACTAAACGTGCTTAGCTGCCCCTCAAGACTTAGCAACAAAACCACTTAGTTAGGTTTAGGAAAAAAAAAAAAGTTTGGGCTTAAAGTTTTCTACGTTTGTACAGTGAAAATGTGACTTGACATTGTGAACACTGGACACAAATGTACAGCTGATTGTGAAGTGAAAGTGAAGCTTGCACGGGACACGAACAACGGCCTCCTGGATGAAAGTCTTGTGTTTGTTGGACCCATCCAATTCAACTCCTGACCTGTGTGGCTCTTTCGCTCTTTGGTGCGTCGCTTACGGCCTCTAAAGGGTGCCTTGTGCGGCGGTAATCAAACGCCGACGGTCTTGACAAAGCGTCAGTATTTGACGCCCTGGGAATGAGAATGGGCTGCCATTTACTGTATAAAGTGCTTTTATCCAAAGCTACAGTATGGGGGTGGCGTTCAGTTTCTTGCCCAAGGACAATTTGACATGTGTACAGCAGGAGCTGGGGGTTGAACCATCAACCCTGTGATCAATGGGTCAAATACAGGTCAGTCAAATGACCAATATCTGAATAAAACTAATATACGTGTTGATAAAGTTGATAAAATGATCACTGGTTTCAGGTTGTTTGCTTGTAATTCCTCTTTCACGCTTGGCAAAACACTCCATTTGCAACCAGGTCGCTTGCTGCAGCTATATGAATACTTAAACATGTGGATCTATAACTTCAAATGTTCACCGTTCATCTCTGTGAATACATAACGCAGGCACATCAGTGGCTCGTTAATATATGCCGCACCTGACGTGAATACCTGAGAGAGTTTCATATAGGTTTAAAGAGAGCATGTAGGGTTTCACTGAGGAGAGTTACTGTAAAGCCAAGATTATCCTTGTCCAAACATGCAGATAAAGAAAGGATGTGTGTGCGAGCAATAATGTGTGTATGTGTGTGCATTTATTGTAGAATGGCTACTTCATATTACACTGGATAAACAAGGAGGAGGTGTTATGTCACCAAATCCTTATTGTTATGTTGCAAAAGCACTTCTGAGAGCCCGCCCAGGCAAAATGAAAGCCTCTGGGCCCTATCTCTGTGGCGTCTCCTTTCATCCCTCTATGTGTGCAAGTGTAGACGTAGGCTACTTCAAAGTTTGCCGGCCCTCTCCTCCTAAACGGCGGCGCTTTGAGGCTGATGGATCCGCGCGTTTCGCACCACCTCTCCGGCAGTGCCCGGCTGTACACCCGTGTGTAAAGCACCTCTGGAGGATTTTAGCTCAGCCGGTATGAGCCCCCTGTGGGTTGCATTGCAAAGTAATACAGTTTTCATTATTTATCAATACATGTTTATCATATTTAGCCTAGTGCTTATTATCATATAATGAATTTTGCCCCCTGCGCATCCTGCTCTGGTTAAATAGGTTATCGGCGCCTTTGCTCAATGCAGTCAAATGGAGTTGTTGACAGAGGATTGGGACACGGCGGAGCCAGAGTCAGAGGGTCTACCGGCTAAGCACCACATACATCTGCTTGCACACTTTAACTTCTCACACGAGCAGATCCGTTTCCTCAGCAGAAATATGCTCGCTACTCCAATTTGCCAAATCCGCCTTTTAAATAGCAATGCGCCAATGTAAGCACACCTTGCGTTTACAGAGAATGAGAGATGACACTCTGATTGGTTTAATTCCTGTTACGCCCTAAACACACCTATGATTAATTAAGAGACTAAACACAACCCCTTTGCCCCTTGCACCTTACTTTGTGCTCAGATTATGTGCCGTTTAACTAGCAAAAGTGGAGTTGGAAACGCTTCTGTGCACTTCAGACAATGCGCTATAAATCTTTTAAATAGGGCCTTCTGTGTCAGTGCAGCAGAAGCATAAAGCAGAGGAGAAAAGATTAAATTCAGGCACAAAATAGGTCACAGAACTCCTTCCGGTGTGTTTCAACAAGAAAACAATACTCCACTGTGTTTTAATGAGCCTAAATTTACTCAATTTAGTTCCCTGCTTGCCTGGGAAAAAAAATTTAAATAATAGCTCACAAATACATTCTTGAGGGAGAAATTATTTTAGAAAAGTGTGTCCTCAGAGAAATAGTTTGAAGATGACTGCACATGAATCAACACTCCAGAGAGAGAAGAGGGAGGGAGAGAGAGAGAGCGAGGGGAAACAGAGAGTTATGTTTCCATTCATGTGTCAAGGGAATTTTAAGATAACTTGTGAAATGCCACAAAAAGATGAAACGTGAATCAAGCCGAGTTTAGGCGAAGCGGTCGGCCTCCAGAACGAGAGGGAAACATCCAGCAGAGATGAGGAGGAGAACTGATGAATGTGCTTTCATACAAAGACAAAAACCAAGAGATGCTATTATTGTATGGTAATATTTTAATGTGCCATATTAAATATATTAGTAAAGTGAATTAGTTATGTTCTATTCAAATGATAACACAAAACAAGGTACTGCATTTAGCATAAAAAATATGCTCAGATCATAACATGGCAAACTGAAGCCCAACAGGCAACAGCAGCTGTCAGTGTGTCAGTGTGCTGACTTGACTATGACTTGCCCCAAACTGCTTGTGATTATCATAAAATGGGCATGTCTGTAAAGGGGAGACTCGTGAGTACCCATAGAACCCATTTTCATTCACATATCTTGAGGTCAGAGGTCAAGGGACCTCTTTGAAAATCGCCATGCCAGTTTTTCCTCACCAAAATTTAGCGGAAGTTTGGAGTGTTATTTAACCTCCTTCCCGACAAACGAGTATGACATAGTTGGTACCAATGGATTCCTTAGGTTTTTTTAGTTTCATTTGATATCAGTATCTTCACTCTACATGAACAAATTTGCGTTAACGCGTTGTTATTGCGTTAACTTTGACAGCCCTAGTAATAACGTGTGGGTATTTCAGTGACTTGTTGCCTTCCTGTGAGCGTGGATCAGTCTGGTTATTCTCCTCTGACTTCTCTCATTAACAGAACTGCAGCTCACTGGATGTTTTTTGCACCATTCTCTGTGAACTGTAGAGACTGAAAATCACAGGAGTTCAGCAGATTGGGAGATACTCAACCCCGTCTTGCATCAACAATCCTTCCACGGTCAAAGTCACGTAGATCACTTTTCTTCCCCCATTCTCATGTTTGGTCTGAACAATAACTGAACCTCTTCACCGCGTCTTTCACAACGACGTATTTGCATAAACGAGCAGATGTGCAGGTTTAACTGATAAAGCGGCCACTGATTGTACACCCCTTCAATATTAAACTCCATCAGAACATGCTAAATCAAACACAAAATCCCAGACAGACACATTCATAAAATAATCAGCTTATTAAAAAATGAAAGGTATCACCTATATAGAGAGATTTAACCAGAAAGCGAGGGAGGCCGAACGTAGAGGAGAGGAAAAGGAAAACAGATTGTCTTTGCCGAGGCATTTCTGTCTGACAGAGTAGCTCACAGAGCAGGAAGCATGAATATTTAAATGGATATTTGCCTCTCAAGGACAAACCACAACACTGGATATACAGTTAGACTGGATTTATAAGCTACATCTTCCTCTCATTACTCTTTTTTATTCCCCATGCCGCTACCTCAGTCCCTCACTCCCTCACTCATTGTGCATGCAAACTGACAGATCAAACACACACACATACCGTTCACTTTCCCTAATGAACTGCCAATGAAATCCAGTGTTTCAAGGCTACATTTTCGCACAATGCCAGGTTTTTGAAGAGGCACAGAATCACTACATTGGACACACACACACACACACACACACACACACACACACACACACACACAGACAGACTTTCACACAAGGAGAGGACGCCGCATGCAAGAAGTTCCTTTTCATCGAGTCAATAAAAGCATTGATGTCAGGTTGTAGCTCTTCATAACAGCTTTACACACACACACTTGTACCTAGACATGCATGCAAACCCACTCACTCACTAACACACACACACACACATGCACATGCACCCTGGCAGCATGACTCCCTAATAAAGCAGAACAGAGCAGAGTAATCCAGTTGAATGACATGGCTGTCCATCCTTCCTCTGCTCTAAATGAAGAGTAATGGAGACAACAGGCCCACGCTGCAACAGCTAGACAGTGTGCTGCTGCACATCTCACTCATTAGGGAGGGATGGGGGGGGGAGACAGGGAGAGGAAAGACTTGGAGTACTACAATAAGGAACACCCAGTTTCTCACATATGGGGGCGAGTGAATGCCCAAAAGAATCAGTTTAGAAGATGTCTCCATCTGTTTGGGATTTAGCTTCAAGCCTTCTCTTTGCAAAACAATATAAGGAATCTAAGGCGCTGTCTACACACGTATACCTAGATTTAAAAAAAATGATATTTTCCCCTCCGTAAAAAAAAAAGAATCTGTCTACAAGACCTTCGTTTTACAAAATACTGTATCTCCGTCCACACTCGAACGCCAAAATGACTCCAGATGCTCGTCGTAATATTTACATGTCACCACAAGTGAGATCACAAGTTGTTAACACCCTTCTCTTTCCTTTCCTGCGGCTTCATTACAGTCAGTTTGATACCAGTTATTGTTGTTGGAGGGGGAGGAATGGGATTCCCGTCATCACTCTGCTGTCATCAACTTCCCTTTACATGCATAACTGATGAAAGGGAGGTCATTCAGGTCACCCGATTTGAATGCTATCAAGCCATTAAATGGGAGTTATCAGTCACTATAAGCACCATAGATGTGGGTCATTAGGGGCCTACTACGCCTACTACATTGTAATAGTGAAAGTGAAACCTAAAAGCAGCACGTTCTAACATGTTGTAAAACTGAATGAAATGTTACATTTTGAACAAAAACAAAAAGGCTTCTTTAGGTTTAGGGAAAAAAAAAAACTACTTCTTTAGGTTTAGGCAACAAAACTACAATTTATTTATGTTTACGCCAAAATAAGACTTAGTTAAGTTTAGGGAAAAACATTGTGTTTTGAGTTAAAGTATTTTGTTTTATGTCTTTTCTAACATGTTGTAAAACTGTTCCCACAAGCAGTGTTGCCTTTGTTTTCATTGTTAAAACTGTAAGCACCATTAGCTGTGAGCTGCCGGCTCAGCCCGTCGCCATGTTGAGAGCTGTGTGGAGACAATAGATATGCTCCCAACCTCAAAATGTAGCACTTTTAATAGAGACAGGAAGCAAAGGAAGTGGGGAAACGGAGGGATGAAGGTGGAGAAGAAAGCAAAGGAGAGTTGGAGAGGGTAATTGATACCACAGGGGTTGAGTAGGAGGATCAGCAGAAGGACAGAGGGAAATGATAGATGGAAGGATTGCAAAACAGTGAGATAAATGAACAGTTGAAAGGGGGACGTATTGATAAATTAATGATAATGACACTGATTAGATAAAGGGGATAAAAGGCAGGGAGGGAGAGATGAATGAAGGAGTGAGTGGCAAGGAGAGTGGTAATGGAGGAGGGATGGATAATGAGGGGGATAAAAAAAAAGAGAATAATGAACGTGATGAGGTGGAAGGAAGGGCATACTTAGTTACAGGGGAGGATGATGGAAGATAGACAGATAGATAGACAGATAGATAGATAGATAGATAGATAGATAGATAGATAGATAGATAGATAGATAGATAGACGGGTGAGAGACAGAAATAAACAGATTGAGGAAGAGAGGGAGACGGCAGCTAATGTATTTTTATTGAGATAATAAATGGCGATAGAGAGGGAGAGAATTATTCCATCACTGCTTTATTACACAGACGCACACACACACATACAGAGAGAACATATTCGTTCTATTTTCATAACAATGAGAGGAGACTGCAGTCTATAGAGGATGATATGAGGGACAACAGGGGGGTGAGTCTCACGAATAAACACTCACAAAATGAAATACAAACCCAAATGCATATCACACGAAACCTAGAGCAGCACCACCAGGTGGGTTGTTTAGAAGAGACAAGCTTGTATGCAGTGCACAAACAGACACATAAAACACTCTGTATGTACTTCTTCATGCACACATGCACCACAGAGAGCAGGTTTAAAATGTCTTGGCTTGCAAAAACAAAACACACATTCGTACATTTTGAGCAGATAATCCAAATGTATGCTCCGGTGATTTAGTGTTGCTTTTCTGTTAAATTTGGGGACTTGAGAGAGACAGATTTTAACTAGACTGAGGTTGTGTTATACTCCCTATATAATAGACACTGAATGGTTTACTTATTGTCATACCTAGAGCCACGCGGCTAACATGGTTAAAAATAATGGACGAAGCAGTACAATGTAATATGTAAGGGATAATGTACAGTGAGCCGGCCATTGTTGTGAAATGAACCCCGACGCAAAGCCCTGAAATGGTTTATTTCACAACAATGACTCGATAGCTGTACATTATCCTGCTTGTTACATGGTGACTCACTTAGAAATCAATGATTTGACACAAAAATGGTCCGCCAGAGTCTGACATCAGAGCTGCGTCCATAGCAACTGTCTGTTATATATAGCAAAGGTCTGCTATAAAGAAATAACAGACGTAAAACAGCGTGATTGACAAATCACGCAACGTTGTTACGCAAAGTTATTATCCTTGTTATGTTACGTAACAACATCGGCTAAAGGCGGTTGTTACGCAATGTTGTTACATTTGTTAGGTTACGTAAAAAAGTATGCTAGTTATGTTGTTACGCTTGTTACATTACATTACGTAACAAAGTCTGCTAAAGGTGGTTGTTATTTATTTACACTGCGTTATGTTGTTATGTGACGTTGTTATGTTACGTTGATGCGTTACGTTGTTGCTGCGTTACGTTGTTGCTGCGTTACATTGTTACTGCGTTACGTTGTTGCTGCGTTACGTTGTTGCTGCGTTACGTTGTTGCTGTGTTACGTTGTTGCTGCGTTACGTTGTTGCATTATTATTATTCTAACGCAAACCATGTTTTTTCTGACCTTAACCAATTACTTTTGTTGCCTAAACCTCACCAATCGTTTCACAACGTTAACCACGTGGCATTGTGCGTTTCTGCAAGTGTGATATGAGACTGATATGAAACGTATCTATGAAACATGTCTTTGTTTCAGAAATGTCAACAGTCAACGCATCTCGTGGTTTGCAGAAATGTACAATGCAAACATTTTTTCTGGCGACTGGGTTGAAATGCAAACTGACAAATAGACACAAACACACAGAGAGAGAGCTGCGATTAAGAATCCCAACAGAAGCACATTTGCAGGTATACATGTAACACACACACACACACACACACACACACACGCACACACAAAGATGCACCCAATATCAACAGTGGGTCCTGTGCAACCTTCTTGTTCTTAGGACAGTGTGTGTTCAGTGATAAAGAGATCAGCTGTAAGTGAAACAGACAAGGCTGATTGCTGCAAGATAGTGATTCACCCAGTGACACACACACACACACACACACACACACACACACACACAGAGCACCGACTTCACCATTTTAAAACCATGTTGGGTGGTTTTACTGTTACGCGACGCTGGGCTGACTGTTTGGGAGGTTAAAGCGATGTGTCGAGTGATAAGAGGTGGGTCTAACTCTCCATGGAGAGCTCTTCTGGCTCTGAGTGATGAGTAATGGTATTGAGTGATGGTATTGTATCGGAACAACTCTATAAACACTTGACAAATCTCTGTGCAATGTCAGCTTCTTGATTTTATCTCAGGACAAGCTACAGTATGTTAGTAGCAGGAATAGAACAGAGCCTTCTTTGGATTGTTATGCAGAAACTTTACACCAGAAAAAAAAAGTTTTCTTTTTCTACAGAATAATAAGAACCAGTAGAGTCAAACCTCCAGTTCCCCCACAGATTCAGCACCAGGCTGTGATTCCTATGGTCTCTATTTATCTATATACTTCCTCTAACTCACACTTCAATTTTCTCCTGACACCCATCCTCTCCTCCATCCTTGTACGGTTATTACTGCACCTTCTCTATATCTTCACCTTCTCCTCAAATATTTGCACCACCTTGTCTCTCTCCTCTCCTCCTGATCCCCTTTCTCACTTTCCTGTCCTGCTCCTCCTCCTCCTACCCTTCCTCCTCTTCCTTTAATAAATCTCTACCCATACTCCTCTCCTCTCATTTCCTGGGCTTGAATCCCATCTTCCTTCCTCCATCCTCCTCCTCGTCAAAAATCGTCTTAATCTTTCTCTCCCTAATCTCCCCCAATATTCTCGCCACCTTTTCATTTCCTCCTCTGCTCTCCTTCCTTCCTTCCTCCCCCTCCCCTCCCCCCGTGTCCACCACCTCCTTTCCTGGAAACCTTGATTTACTACATTGTTATTCTCATCCGCCTGCCTTCCCTCTCTCCTCCCTCTTCCAGCCTCCTCGTAATCCCTCTCTCCTCCCGCATCACAGGTGAATCTCCCTTAGGGAGCGGGGAGCAGTGTGGCGAAAAAGGGTTCTCCTCCTCTTCTCTTTCTTGGCCCACATATCCCCCTCCCCCCCACTAATGTGTTTTCTCTCTCCTGTGTTCCTCCCCTCCCCTACCTCTCTCCATTAACCTCCATCTTACCCCCCCTCCTTCCATCGTAACTCACCTCCACTCTGCTCACCACTTGCCTCTTCATTTCCTCTCCTTTGCATTATCCCCTCATCCCCATTCTCCCTTTCCTTACCTCCTGCCCCCTCCCCCCAACGCCCCACCTACCCACCCACCCTCTCCCACAAAAAAAATAAAAAAATCCCACAATTTC